>CM021108.1:355630146-355759615 GCA_007115665.2 Sequoiadendron giganteum
GAAACCCTCAAAAAATGGGCAAAAGGCCCATTTAACCCCAAAAAGCCTCTACTACAATTTGCAACAAGAGTTGATAAAGATAAGAAAAAAAATTCAGGGGGTAGTAGATTATGGGAGTGTCATTTGTGCCACAAACAATACAAGGGCAGCTATACGAGAGTTTATTGCCATCTTTTGTGGATTGGTGGTCAAAGGGTGAAAGGGTGTAGAAAAATAACCCAACAAGAAAAAATTGAGGCAACTAGATTGCATATGGAGGGGGAGGCATTAAAGAAAGGGGTTTCAATTGAGAGTTTGCAGCCTTGTATGGGAATGCCTACACCATCAATGGATGTTGCTTCAGCTTCTCGATCTCATGTGGGGGAGGATTCTACTAGAGGAAAGAAAAGAAGTATGCATGTTGCTGATATGTTTAATGTTACAGTAAAAGATGGGGCTGATTCCTCTATTGCCAAGTTTTTTTATGGTAATGCCATACCATTTCATGTTTCACGTTCACCATATTTTAAAAAAATGTGCAAAGATATAATAGCTGCTGGTCCCTCATATGTTCCACTTGGAGAAACTAAGCTACGCACCACTCTACTTGATAAAGAGTACTCCAAGGTGAGTATTTTGATGGAGGACATGAGACAAACATGGTTGACAGATGGCTGCTCCATAGTTATGGATGGGTGGACCGATATCAAACATCGACCACTCATCAATCTTATTGTGACTAGTATAGCAGGCTCTTATTTTCTTAGAGCTATAGATTGTTCGGGCAAAAGGAAGGATGCAACCTTCCAATTTCAGATTTTGAGAGATGCTATAGAGGAGGTTGGAGCCTCTAATGTTGTGCAGGTATTGATCACAGATTCACATTTTGATTTTCTTTCTTTCTTATTTTTGATTTGGAATGTGAGACATCATCTATAAATTAAAAAATTTATTAAATTATTAAATTGATATCTATACTAATCTCATATCAACTTGATGATATGCCATTGCCAGGTAGTGACCGATTCAGCCCGTGTGTGTAAATTAGCTGGATTGATGGTGGAGAGTGCTTATAAGCACATTTTTTGGACCCCTTGTTGTGTGCATGCGTTGAACAATACCTTGAAGGACATTGGGAAGATAGATTGGGTGAAGGCAGTGGTTGCAGAGGCTAGAGAGGTGCAAATGTTCATTTGCAACCATCAGACTTCACTTGCTTTGTTCAGAACATTTTCGAGGAAGGAATTCCTCAAGCCCGTGGAGACTAGATATGCCAGCTACTTCATTTTATTGGAGAGGATGGTTGAGATCCAAGAGGCTGTACAAATAATGGTGGTCAATGTAGAGTGGGGTAGATGGCATGAGTCAAGCACACCAGAGGGAAAAAGGGTGAAACAAAAATCCTTGATGATGACTGGTGGTCCACAATGAGGTAAGAAAATTGGCATTGCTGATTTTATTATTTATTTGAATTATTTCATAATTTTATTATTGCTGATTTTCATTTTATTATTTAATATTTATAGGCTAGCTGATTTTAATTTTTGTAACTTGTTTGCACTTGCAGATATGTATGCTCCTTCATCCAGCCTATTGTGCAAGTGATTAGATATGCTGATACTGACTCTCCTAGCCTTGGAGAGATTTATGAGACCTTTGATAGTATGCTTGGACAGGTCAAGCAAGCAATTTATGGCAAGGACCCTACTTTGGCATTTTATGAGGAGCATCTTAGGCCCATTGTGACGCGACGGTGGGACATTATGAACACCCCGCTACATATGACAGCCTATGCTCTCAATCCAAAATGGTATGCACCGAGACCTGGGAGAGTGGCTCCATCTCATGATGAAGAGGTGAAAGAAGGCTTCATGAAAGCCCTTACAAAAATGTATACTTCAGAGGAATCTACTATACTTCGCACACAGTGGCTTGCATTTGCCAATCTTCGTGGTCCAACCTTCGGCAAACCAGAGGCGAGGATGGATAGAGCTACATTGGCTCAAACCGACCCTATTGGATGGTGGACGTGGCATGGGAAGGATGCACCGGAGTTGAGATTACTTGCCGTTCGTCTTCTTTCACAGGTTGCCAGTTCCTCTGCTGCTGAGAGGAATTGGTCCACATATAGCTTCATCCAATCAGTCAAGAGGAACTGCCTTACCTCTAGACGATCGGAGAAGTTGGTGGCAGTACACAGTGCTTTGCGGCTACAGGATCGCCAGTCTAGTGAGTATCGTCAGACTCCAGCCTTACGATGGGATGTTAATCCCGAAGATGCTATGCAGATTGAGGATGAGGATGCACAAGAGGGATTGGTTGGGGTTCCATTGGCTGAGGCAGATCCTTCTATTGACATGGACACTGACACTGACTTAGACTCGAGCTCCGATGGCGATGCTGATTTAGACCTACCTTTTGCTGATTAGGGACACTGGACAGCGATATATTTTCTTAGTTTTATGTTTATCATGTCATTTCATAGTTGAGACTTGGAGCCTTTGGGCATTTTGGTTATAATTATCAGACTCTTATATGATATGTATGCACATTGATAATGAAAAGCATTTGAATTCTGTTAATTTGTTTGTCGATTCTCATGTGAAATCTCAATTCAAGTCTAATGATATATAATAAGCTTATACAATGTCTAGAATGAATGCTTTATCAATGTTATGCTATGAACATTTGAAATTTCTCTATATTTTTAAAAATTTCCCTATTTTTTTATCAACCGTCCCCTGTCGTCCCCTAAAAAATGACCCAAAAGTACCCGTACCAACTTCGTCCCGGCGTAACGCGTCCCCGAAACCCCGTGGAGCATAGGAAATTTTTTGATATTTTTTACTGTTAGATTTCTTGATGAGTGATGATTGTTTGATTTCTTGAGGGGTAGATGAGTGATGAATGCTTATTGAATGTTAATGAATTTGTAATGGCCAACCCCGTTCTGAGATTTGACTTGAGAATTTTGCTACATATTTTTTTTCAGTTAAATGGATGTGCCATTTTATCAAACTCAGCTCATTACATTACATTTATAATAATGAAATTCAAATTGAAAAGCCTACACCAACTGATAATCAAACTTCTACATTTCTTTTCACATATTTTTTGACTGAACATGATAATATAAGAACAAAGACAGGCTTCAGACTTGTACAGTTTTCAGGCTGAGTGTAAATACTAAATAAACATATAAGTATTTGACCTCAGAAATATACAGCAGCAAGAAAGAGTTTACAAAATACCAAACTGACTGATGACAGCAATTATGAAGGTCTAAATTAAAGTGTCACAGACCTGGTAATTGGTACGCCAGGGTCAAATATGCCTACTCAGCTGCATGACAGGGATATATAAAATTGTAAAACCACCACTCCTCAGCAACTAGACCTCCAACAACTCCCTCACGAGCATCAGATCCTTCCCAAACACACACACACACACTAACTCACAATGGTGGGTCACACCTGATAAAGGTCCACGTGCAGGTAGGATATCAACAGCAGCAGAAAGAAGTATGGTTTCTGGGCCTTGATCTCCTCACACCAAGACTATAGAGCCTCACTTGCCCCTTCAGATAGCAGATTATACTTGCAATTCAACCAATTGGTATATGTTTTCCATTTAACGCAGTCCAATATAGCATGTACAAAAGTATGGAAAGGCACAGCTTTAATAAGAATTCAAATCCACATTCATGCAACTGTTATATGGTATCAAATTGGTCGCCCAGCTCTAGAAAGGATATTAAATATATGCCCGTCGCCATTTTTAGCTCCTATCAAAATCTGTGGCTCCTATCAAAATCTGCACACAAATCATGTTGTACGGTTGCACATGTACGGGTATATGTACGGCTGCACTCAAGAAATTAACTTGCAGGTTACACTCTTGTTTCAATGGTCTGCACTGATCATATCACCAAGGAAAAGCTTTCAAAACATTACACACAACCATTAATGACCTCTGTCAAAGCTTTCGAATGGATCAAGGTGGTGCGACATTTGCTCATAGTACGGCATATGTATGGAAGCTTCAAAAATTTAGAATAAGCTTTAACACTTGATTAAATGATTTAAAAACCAATATTCAGCTAAGGAAATAATAATTATTTAATGCCCATAACTATGTTTGACTCCAATCTGAAACTGCAACCACAATGCTGTACGGCTTCTCAAAGTGTACGGCCAACTTCACAAATTCCAACTTCAACTCTAAACTTGGTTTTATCTGCTTATAAATGATTGTCCACCCAAAACATTACCTTTGAAACACTACCCATATCGATTTACTGCCTCAAATACAAGATGCAATTCAAACAGTGGGTGTATGGCATGCAAAATGTATGCTCCAGTTAAATTGTACGGCCCAGCAAATAATTCCAAAATCCCTTTAACCTCATGTTACAATATATAAAAACTATGGCCCAAACAAGTGAAATGTAATCAAACAATACCCATAATCACATCTGCAATATATTTAATCTCACAACTGAAATATGGGGATTCATAGCATCACTTGTGGAACTGAATAACAGACTCAACCTTCGCTTGTCAAGAATGTTTATCAATTATCTCCCAAGATATGCAAATAAAGCACAAGCATAGACTCCAAATGAATCTATTGGCAATCACCCCAAGAGGATCTTTCACCACCGTGGATGATATTCACCAAGAGGGGTTTCGTCATCCATAAGTTCGCGAAGAACCTAGTTCAATCTCGAGACCCACACAAATTTCGAAAAGAGAAATAGAATAATCCAACATAGCCAAATGAGCTCTCATAACCTCCTTTTGTACTTTTCCCGCCAAACTCTCCAAAGGCTTCTAATTTAAAATTCAATTTTTAATTAAAACACCCTTTTAACTCCATAAATGACCTTTTCATTAGAATAAACATATTTCGACACGCAAGGTCCTTGTTTAATGCTTCTATGATTTAAAGCATCTCATCCCGGTTCCGACGAGCTATAATACTAAGGTCCCTTTTTAATACTTTAATTATTTTTTAACAACCTTACTAATTTAATTAAAATATAAACATTAATTCACTCATTTTTGCAGAACTGTCGGAATGCATCGGAATCGAAAACTAACTGCACTGAAGTGATCTTGATGAAGAATAAAAATGAACGGAACCGATCGGGTGACTTACTATAAATAGATGCTCTCTCCAAGAATCTTGCAGCCCAAACCAAAAGCCGAAAATAACATCTAAGAGCATCGTAGAACTCCTCTACGCCATCTGAGCTCACTGGTAACCTCAAATTACCACTCTAACCAAGCAGACACAAACCCAGAAAGACATCACCCACTATAGAGCAAGAGAAACCTAAAATGGGGACGTTACAGAATTGATTCATCCCTTATATTCATTTCTTGAAGAAGTCACCACCCTTCATAGTAAATGAATCACCACCATTCATGGTTGTCCTTGATAACAATACTTTACTTCCAAGTTGATTGTTAGATTTATTTCCTATCAATGGTTTCTTTACAAGGAGGTGATTCCCCCTTTTTTATATCTTATTGCTGAGGGAGTCATATTCTTTCCACTTCAATAGTTACAACTCTTCATTATTCAATTTTGGATAAGTAAATTTGTTAGTGCTTCTCAACTCAAGAAGCATTTTGACAAATAAAGTTTTTAACATTTTCATAATTTTTAAGCATAAAGTAATCATAAGCATACATGGAGTGATCTTGTTGAAGACACATGAAGCAAACACGTGGATATACTTAATACATGTATTATGCATGTGAAAAAGACACATAAAGACAAATAAGATATGAAGCATGTTAGATTTATGATCAGCTTAATAACACAAAAATTTAATTCAAATTCAACACAAGAACACAGCCAATACCCTAGGAAAACCCTCCAACCCAAGGGAGAAAAACCCAGCCAATATATCTCCTATATATTGATACAAATCATAGCAGCAATCTGCTTACAACTTAGGCACAAAACAATGCCTTAACATATACAATGAATCTATTTCTCCTAGAATCGATCTGCTGCTGCAATTCGCACTTCTCCTTCAATTACTTCGAATGAACTTGATGCTGAAATGAGTGAGAACCATCTAGTATATATACACGAATGAAGGAAGGATCACAACCCTTCAAGAGGTCGGCCCAAGCAAAAGAAATGACTCTTCATAACCAAGTCGGCCTCAAGAGAAAAAATGTGATTCTCCATAAAGCGACTTTAATTAATATTTAATCATATTTATTTATTATGCCTTTTAATATTTGTTTGTTTCATTTAATGATTTAGGTGCCTCTTCAAGAAATCGAAACATATAAATTTAAATAGCTTAAGAGCTATATTTAAATTTATCTCTTTAGATTGCTCCAGGAGTATTCATCACAAATCTGCAAAATATCATTAACAAAGCATGCACATAAATACACGTAAATCATGAAGTATACGCTTGAATACGCATGTGTACAAAGTATACCCGTGAATACACATAAGTCGCAAAGTATACACATGAATGCACGTAAGTCGCAAGGTATACACATGAATACATATAAGTCACAAAGTATACGCATGAACACACGTAAGTCACAAGGCATGAATACACGTAAGTCACAAGGCATGAATACACGTAAGTCACAAAGTATATACATGAATACATGTAAGTCACAAGGTATGAATACACAAAAGTCACAAAGTATACACATGAATACACGTAAGTCACAAAGTAACATCAATACATGTAAGTCGCAAAGTACTCACATGAATACACATAATACATTAAGTATACACATGAAGCATGAAACATATATGTGATACACTAAGTATGCACGTAAGTATATGTAAGATATGAAGTATGAAGCATACACGTGAATACATGTAATATAGGAAGCATGAAGCATACAAGAAATACACTAAGTATACACATAAGTATACGTTAGACATGAAGCATGAAGCATACATGTGAATACACGTAATATAGGAAGCATGAAGCATACACGTAATACACTAAATATACACATAAGTATACGTAAGACATGAAGCATGAAGCATACACGTGAATACACGTAATATAGGAAGCATGAAGCACATGTGAATACACGTAATACATGAAGTATGCATAGGAAGGGCACACACATATAGAAATGCATTATTGGCCTACTTAAGAAGGTTGAATAGTTCATTCTAATTAGAGTTGGTTTGTACACAAGCTGGCAAAATTAATCTCTAAAACCAATTGTAATGTCCCCTTTTTGGATAACCCTAAATTTTCCCCTAGAATCACAAATATAATGTAGTTAGGGTTTTGACTCACCAACTAAATGCCTTAAGCCAAATAAATCTTGGTTTAGATCTTGCAATTAGGTTAGATAATATTGGAAATATAATTCATAAGATCAAAACATAATAAATGCCTTATCTATTAAACTATACAAAAATACATAATTATTTCAAGATTATCTAAACTACCAAGAAGTCTTAATCATAATAGGACTTGGATGAGAAACATGATAAGTCCGCGCGAAGCTACCCATCTAAGCCCAAGAGCATGAGCGTCTAACCAAGACAACCCACCCCTTGGCAACAAGCGACAGGAACGTCCAAACCAAGACAATTCCACCCTTGGAGTTGTTACACCCCATTGTATATTTCCCTAGTTACTTTTACCTAGCTAGATGAAATACTTGCATATGTGTGTGTGTTTGTAACTTCAATGGAAATAAATGTGAATGTACTTTGTATGAATCATTTGAAATATAATAAATAAATGGTTGATTCAAATTGATGTTACATATATGTTTTAATTCTGAATATAGAATATATACTGCAAGTGATAGTTTTGTGATCAATTGACTACCTTTGCAAATGTGCCAAGTTGGTTGTAGGTATAGGTTCACACCTCTAGAAGGGAGGGGAAGGATCACTCAAGAGAAGAGTTTTGGTCTAGAAACCCTTAAAGAGTCTCGCTGAGCTTTCACACACTCAATTTTAGAATAGTCAAGCCAATAGTTCCGGGAAAAAGGTAAGATACCTTGGTTTGATTGTTTAGGAGAGGTTTTGTTTGATTGTGAGGTCATGCTTGAAATAAGTGTTTGAGTTTCTTTGTATTTTTGAGTACTTCTTTCATAATACAATTGATGAAGCATATACATAGGATGTATATATACATACATATACACATGTCTACGATGAACTCATACACATGAGTAATTACGTGCATATGTATACGTAGATAGGCGTATCTATGCATGCTTATGGCAGAATTACCCATATGCACAAGAACATCGAACGTATAAAGTGACATGTATATATATATATATTACTTGATATTATTACTTTTATATATATATATACAATGAATATATATCTATATGTGTATATATATATATTGATTAATGTGTATGTATTGACATGAAGGCAACATCCATACAAGTATATTAAAATATATATAAATATGCATATGTATATATGTATGTATATATATATACATGTGCGATATTAATTTGAATAGTAAATCAATATAAGTTTATGCATTCGAATATCGAATGATGTATATTTATAATTGTATGAGTTGAGATATATATTATTGATATACTCTAATGTTTGAATAAGCGCTGATTATATATAAAGTGCTGATATTTTAAATGCCAAGCGCATAGTATATAGCACACATATAATGTTTGGCACAGCAATAAAGAGCACGCACTAAAGCAGCACTATAGACATTTATCATGAATTACCATGCTTGCAAATGGAATGCAACATAATAGAAGGCGCGTGGGAAAAGATATAAGACATAGTCAAGAGTATTGAAGGCAATTCGAAATACATTTAAAAGCTTTGACTTGATCTTTAATCTACAAACACCAACAGCAAATAAGAAGTTTATGTGGCACCAAATTATGAATAATTGCATTGCTTTAGAAGTCTATTTTATGAGATTTGTCCAACAATGTAAACCAAAGTAAATTGGAGAATAAGTCAAGTAGAAGTTGGCATGAATAGAGTCAACCTGTTTGATTATTTAACTTGCATATCTGAAATGCATTCTTGCTGTCCAAGAATGAAGCGACCTACTGTGCTATTTTGCTGAGTATCAAGTTTGAATCTGCCACCTTTTATTTACCAAGCTAAAAAGTGTCGATTCATTTACCTTGTTTCTAGACTGTAGATGCTGATTTTTGTGTATAAATAGAGGCATTTTTTACCTCAAAGGGACACATATCTGCACTGTGCTGTTATTTTCTAAAAGTTGCTCTATTTTTCCTGAGTTTTGTGAGAGGGTTAGAGGGTGATTTTGCAAGAGATTTATTATGAGAATTTGTGAGGATTTTTGGGAGAGTGGAAGTAATTTGTTGTCAAGTTGCAAGCTGATTTGAGGAGGCTAGGATTGGAAACCAATTGCAGCTTTATAATTACAAGCATGTTGAATCTTGCTCTCTTATGATTGTTTGATTTTAGATTGACTATATAGCGCTTATTTGTGTTTGGAAAAATAATAAGCTTTTAGGAAAAGATTGTTTTAAACACTTGTGAAATTGAAAGTCATTTGTTGTTATAGATTGGATTCTCTATTGTTTGAGTGATTGTACATACTTCATATTAAGGAGTGGGTGTATATACATACTGCAATGTCACTGAGATGAAATGATAGTTAAGTTCGACATGCTTTGTCCATTCATGGAAGACTAGATTCTTGGTGAATTTCAGCACCCCTTGATTGCCGCAATATAAGGGGGAAGGTCCTGCTTGAGACATTTGCATGTCCGAGAGCATCCTTCGAAGCCAAACTGCCTCACAAGTTGCTTTAACAACTCCTCGATATTCTACTTCAGTCGAGGAGCGAGTCACTGCCTATTGCTTCTTGCTCATCCATGTAACTGCACCTATACCCAAACTGAATACATAACCTGAAGTAGACTTTTTGTCATCAACAAAACCTGCCCAATCTGAGTCTGTATAACCAATCATCTTTGGATCTTTTCACCTCCCATATAAAATGCCAAGGTCGGAAATGCCTTTCACATATCTCAACACACACTTCGCTGCAACCCAATGTTCAACTTTAGGGGTTGAAATGAAGCAAGAAATGTAGCTCACTACAAAGCTAAGGTCAGGTCTAGTGGCAGCGAGATAGATGAGGCTGCCCACAAGTTGCCTGAATACTAATTCGTTATGCACGAGTGAATCCAACTAAGCTGATAACTTCAGCCCTCTCTCCATAGGTGTAGATGCAGGTTTGCAATTTGTCATCCTAAACTTGTCCAACAAGCTTTTGGCATACTTCAACTGTGAAATGAAGATACTTCCAATGGCAATAATGGAGGAGTCCCAAATCTGTCATGTCAAATGATTGACTGAGATTATGTTTGATCTCCTCAATCAGATGATCTGAATTGCCAATAATAATTAAGTCATCAACATAGACAACTAGGAAAAAGATATCATTACCAGTCCGATTGACATACAGATTAGAGTTAGAAAGACTTCGCTGAAGGCCATGATCAATAAGGTACTGATCAATCTTCATGTACCAAGCCCGTGGTGCCTACTTAAGGCCGTAGAGTGCTTTCACCAGTTTGCATACCTGGTGTTCTTTACAAACAACCTTGAAACCAGGAGGTTGCATCATGTAAACTTTTTCCTACAAATTACCATTGAAGAAGGCACTCTTTACATCCATTTGATGGACTTTCCATCCAAACTGAGCTGCTATCGAGAGGACAAGCCGAATGGTACTCATCTTGGTTGTAGGAGCGAAAGTCTCTTCATAGTCAATGCCCTCTTGCTGTGAAAACCCTTTGGCTAACAACCTAGCCTTGTATTTATCAAGGGTTCCATTAGCCTTATACTTAACATTATAAACCCATTTGCAACCTATGGGTTTCTTCCCATGCGGAAGATCTAAAAGCTCCCAAGTGTGATTCTGCATGAGACTATGATGTTTAGCTGTCATAGCCTGTTCCCACTCAGGTGTGTCTTTAGCCTTTATATATGTTTAAGGCTCCAAAATGCTACAAAAGTTGGCCATAAGAGCAAAATTCATTGTATTTTGTTGTTTGCTCTTATTTCGAGCAGATCTACCCTCTAGTAACTCATCATCATGAAGAGCACCAATCGTCGAAGCCCACCATTTAGGCCAAAGAGTAGATGAACCAATATCGGAATCAGGAGGAACTACCTCTACTGGATCAACTGGAACTGCATATCTGGAAGAACATCTATATCTTGCTAAATAGGGGTTGGTGGTGGAAACGGCTGCTAAGGTGCCTACACCTCTGTGGAATCCCTCCCATAAAGTGGACCAAGTGGAATATAAACACCCAAATCAGAATCTTTCTGAGGCTAAACCTCAGAACAAGCAGGAGAAGACTGATAGAAGAGCCCACAATTCTCATCAACCATGACATGACGACTAAAAATTAGATGATCAGTGTTTGCATCTATCAGCTTGTACGCTTTATGATTCTCACTGTAACCTATAAACATGAGTTTCTGGCTCTTGGAATCCAGCTTAGTGTGTTAAGCATCAGGAATCCAAACATGAGCAATGGAGCCAAAAACCTTCAGGTGACTAATGTTCGGCTTACGTCCAGACCAGGCTTCTTTACGAGTCATCTTCTTCACAGCATGAGTAGGAGATCTATTCAGAAGATAAACAGCAGTATACACTGCTTCAACCCAGAACTTCTTAGGAACATGTCTATGCTCCAACATAGAACATGCCATTTCAATAATGGTGCGATTGCGATGCTCGACTACACCATTCTGCTAAGGGGTGTAAGGTGTGGTGAATTGGCGCTTTATGCCATGTGCAGCACAGAATGTGGAGAAATCTGTGAAACAAAATCCCCCCCCATTATCAGGCCTAATAGTAATAATAGAAGAACCAAACTCTTTTTCTACCAAGGCCTTAAACTGCTGAAATATGCTAAACACCTCTGATTTAAGCTTCAAAAAACGCACCCACATCTTTTTGCTGAAATCATCAACAAAAAGCAAAAAATACTTGGATCCAGTAACAAAAGGCGTGTGTATTGGACCCCATACATCAGCGTGGACCAACTGTAAAACCCTTGAAGCCCGCCATGAGTCGCCATCAGAGAAAGGAGTCCAATGTTCCTTTCCAGCCTAACTTTGTGGATTCCCCTTACATTGGGCTTCCTTCATGAGAGACTACTTGGGGGAATGCCTTCTTTGCAGGTCTGAGGGCCTTGAATCACTTACATCCTGCGAGATTTGTCCATTGTTGGCTTGCGGGCCTTCAGTGCACTTCGTTCAAACCTCCTCAGGAGAGAGTACCTGTGGAGCCATCTCTCTTGGAATTTTCATTCCTCCTTCTTGCTCTCTCTTGAGCCTTTTCGCTTCTCTTCTCTTCTCTTCTCAAATTGTGCATATCGGATCAAAGATCTACATCTTCTTCATCCTGGGTATATGCTCTTTCTCTCTTTGACATTGGTTGCTTCCCTAACTTTTGGGTGTCAATCCTTACATTCTTCTCTCCATTTTAGAATTCTTCTATGTGTTATTGTTTTTAGTTTGGGGATGATGCATAGTATTGAAATTTGAGACAACCTTTTACATTGAGGTCTCTTTCACTTTGCTGACTCAAATCCTTTAGTTTTTTGTGCGCTAAACATTGTTGTCCGATGCAAGTTTTTCTTATCTAATGCATTTGCTTTGCAGAACTTCACTTTGGGGGCATGCTTCCTTGGTTCGAAGAATTATCTAGTTCCTCTACAGTATCCTTTTGGTATCATGACATTATTTATGTTTAGTAGATTTCCTTTAGCGCATATTAGTGTAGATTAATATGCCTGCTAAAGTGGGGGCAAAATGTAATGTCGTAAAATTGCACCCCTTGCAATTTCACATACATTCGTGTGCCTGCTTTAGTGTCCACTCCCTTAGAACTTGTGTAGGCTCATTTTAACTCTTGCATCAATCTTTTCCCCTCTCAGGATGCTCGAAAACCCCTTTTCAGCAGCCACCCTCGCGCGTCAACTTTGCATCAAACCTTGTGCTTTTCCTGTTCGTGTCGTTTTGTAGCGTGATGTGTCTGCACACTAGCCCGCCGCACGGACGTTTGCACACCACGCTAGCATCCTACTACATTTCAACATTCAAACAGTCATTTCCATGCATGTTTGCCACTTGTCAATTGGTTTTGTTAGTGGTAACAGCTAGGGACACCCTGAAACTGCTCAAGAAGCTTTTTTTCCCTCTTTAAAAGTTGTCCTTTCAACTCATTTGGTCTTCTTCTCCTTCTTGGCTTCCGTCTTGGACATTCTCCTATCTTTCTCTTACTATCTTGTTTGCATAAGCTCTCCTTGCTTGCTACAATAGCATTCTTACATCCTTTCAAGCTCTTACAACACCCTCTACAACACTCTTTGCAGGAATCTTGGCTCTTGCAGCTCTATTGCTCTCCCACTTTGGCTTCCTTAAGCCTTGCAGCTCTATCTCCCTTATCTTGTGCTTGCGAGCATCTTGGGATTTCTCACATCCCCTATCCATTACATCTCTACTTTGTGATACGGGTTCTCCTCCTCGAGCAGGGATTGTTTTTATCACCTACATTTTGTGATACGGGTTCTCCTCCTCGAACAAGGTTTGCTTTTATCACTCATCCCATACTTCATTTCTCTCTATCTATTTGGCTGTCCATGCAAGTGGGAACACCAAAACGGGGGTTTGACTGAGGCAAACCCCTATACAACCCCAACACTTTCTCCAGATCTTATGCATGCAGGTATTGAAGATATTCATGCGTTGGAGGCTTCACTACTTGGTTTGCTATGAGAAGTTTTCTATCTCTTATTCTCTTACTTTATCATTTATATTTCACTTTATTTCAATTCTGTTATATTTTGTTACTTTCCCACGTTCCAAGATTTTCTTAGCAGTTAGAACTATAGTAGTCACTTTGCCATTTTCTGTGACAAACTCGGTTTTTGGTTCGTACGAGACACCAGCACGCCATGTTGTCGTCCTTATCCCACGCCGCCATCCTTTGGCCGAGACCTCGTGAGTTTGTCCAAAAAATCTCTATGACCTACTCTTTCTGATTTTGAAAATCTTGTGTTGTTCCTTGAGGTAGTTAAGGGCAGTTCGCCCCTTGGGAATCTCTTGAGAATAAAGAGACTCGTGAGTAGCGAATCCCCCTTCTCTACATGTATAAAATTTTAAAAAATTATATTAAATTAAATTAATAGAAAACCTAATAACCAATGAAATGCTATGTAAATCCCTTCCTCTGCCTCCCACAGCTATCTGATGAAGAGTTGTAGACTTTTGTGACTAGTTGTCTCGCGGCTTGCAAGCAACAAGGCAGATTCTTCAAGGCTCGCAATGTACAGGACAAAGACACTTCCTCCCAACCCTCTTCAACTCTTGTAGTTGCAAGGCACAAAAGTCAACAGTACTCAACAATAGTCTGCGATGCATCAACAACACTCAACATAGGGCACTCACAAGCCAACAAACTAAACAACAAGCCACCACCACGTCAAGACTCAACACCTAAGCACTAGATTGTCAATGACTCAAATCTAAAAAAATCCAAAAACAGACAGTGGCCCAAAAGGTTGTAGCTCAATTGGTTGAGCAAAATTAATGAGGATGATGGTATGTGATAAAAAAGCCATCCACCAAGGTTCAAACCCCCGAAGGCGCATTGAGACTAGGTTTGACACTTGGGTCACTTTGACAAACAAGATCCCCCTGCATACAACTGCTTAGCCAAAGTGTGATAACCCCTAGTTCTCCTGAATCAAATTCTCTACAACTGCTGATCTAGGTTTTATGTGCTTTGAAGTTTTTGAAGATTTTTGCCAGGAAATGCATAAAACACCAAACAAATGCAAATAGAGAATTGCTGAAAGCAAATATAATATTATATCAAAGTTGTGAAATTACATTGGAAGCATTCATACCCGAAAACAATCCTCTAATGATGAAGCCCTTATTTCTGGATCTCTATGTAAATCTAATGAAGCACAAATAGAACTCTTGAATGAAGCTCTCACAGAAGCAATGATTCAGCTGGTCTTTCACAACTTCAAGATTGCAGAACACTGAAAAATTTTTGTTCTCCAATGGTAGTAATATGTTGAAACCCTTGTCTCAGGCACAAACTTCAAAGAAGCCAAAAGAAAACAATGTCAAATAATCAATACGTGAATAAGGTTGACTTGCTCTTTACTTCTTATGTTTCTTTAAAGAGGCACGATTTCCAATGAGATTCATTTTAATACATTTAAAATGTATTTTAATGTTTGATACCCCTTTTTTAATTAATCTCTCAACTTGGGCATACCATTTAGCAAAATTATTATAATCTCACTTTATTAAATTTAAGTGGCTCACTTTTATAAAGTTAAAATATAACTTTATAATATCCCTTTATTAATTAAATATAACATAACCACTTAAATATTAATATCAATATTCAATATTTTGACATGTCGTCTGAAGCTAGGGTCAACACTGTAAAACCCCCATGTGTCCAGGTGCCCTGACTAAAAATAGCATAGCTGCCAGATTAACATGCTATAAATAGTAAGTCCCTCAAACTAAGCCAAGGCTTGGAACTGAACCCAATACTAGACTGAAGAAATGGAAATGACAATAACCTCCATTAACTGCCACTGAGACTCCCTATCCAAACATATTAGCCTACAAGGGTTCAAGTAATAGGCTAACCCATCGAACTCTGATGCTCACGAAAATGGTGACATTACACAAAGGGCGACTTCTAGTTTAGATGTATGCTTAATCAAATTTTTGCCATCTATTATATAAAGGCAGAGAGGCCCACATCTACATAATCTAGTCATTTCCATCCAAAAAAAAGCCATTTTTAAAATATATTTTAATTAAAAAACCCTAAGCTCTTTTGCAGTCAGAATTTAAGGTAAACTGAAACAATTTTTTGGGGTTTTCTTTAGGTTTGCTAAATTTAGAACTTCATGGATTAAATCCAGCAGAACTTGTAGCATAGCTTGCAGTATAAAAATCATTCTCAGAAGTATGGCAACTATGAAATGTAAATTAGTTTACAAACTTTAACTAAATACTATGAGTAGAAATAACCTATCATGAACTCAATAGAACACACTAGACCACTTTGACCAAACAAGCCCACTTTCCATAAAATTGTGCCTACACTCTTCCTACATTGATAATTCCAAACCCTTGCTACTTTGTTTTCAATGCTTTATCATCCACTCTTGCGATACTTTCTAATTACACGCTTGTTAGACAATTGTCATTGATGTTTGTAAGAACTTATGAAAAGTAACAATAGGATCTAGAGATCAAAGATAGCACAAAAGAGAGAGAGATAGAATGAGAGAATATGATGATAGTATTCTCAATATGCATGAAGATAGTGACCAAAACATGTATGTACAAGGCTTGCTTATAAAGGCAAGCTAGGACACAATGAAGGGCCATGAATGAGACAAGTGGCACAATCATGTGTAGGGTAGGTGGAGAGAAATAATAGATAATTCCATGAAAGGTGGAGATGAAAAGGTGATAACTAGATCACACCACAAAGAGTGGAATTTCTCCCACACTTCCCTAGGTGTCCAACTCATATCTCTCTATGCATGCACAAACCTAGATGCATGATGCAAATAACTAGGTGTCACAAGTGCAAACTACAATGATATGCATTCCCTAAGTAAGCTTAAGTAAAGTGTAATAAGTAAAATACTTATTTACACCAACACCCCCCCTTAAGTGCAACTGGGGGAATGAAGACTCAAGCTAACCATGCAAGATGAGATGGGTCCTGACAACTGGGCCATATTAGGTACCCATGTACAAATGCAATGCAATCTCGCACAAGTGAGGAAAGGGAGAAAACCTCATGGGAAAAACTCCCCCTCAAAAGAGAGAAGAAAACAAATGAATGTACAAAAGAAGTAGGACAAAACCCCAAGATGAGGAAAAAGTCCCCCCCATGAAAGAGAATGGAGAAGTCAAGTGACTCCTCCTGTCACATCCCGCACCCCCAAGCGAGCTCACAACTGATGGTACTTACTCTCAGTAAAGGGTTTGGTGAATATGTCGACAACTTGCTCTACTGTCGGACAATAGCACAAGTCAATGATCAGATTCTGAATCAGCTCCCTAATGAAGTGCATATGAATCTCAATGTGCTTGGTCCTCTGATGCTGGACCAGATTCCTAGAGATCGCAATAGCACTTTGATTGTTGCATTGAATGACTGTCAGACATGGAATGGAAAAACCAAACTCAAAAAAGAAAGTGTTGAAGCCAAATGGCCTCAGTGGCGGCAGTAACAACCCCCCTACACTCAGCCTCTGTCGATAAAAGAGCAATGGCATGCTGCTTCTTGCTCTGCCATGAAACAGGTCCTAAACCAAGATGGAAGTTGTAGCCGGAGGTGGACTTGCGATCATCAGAATCACTAGCCCAATTTGAGTCAGTATGGACTACTAAGTCAAGTTGTGCACCTGCTGCATAATGAATCCCATGTTGATGAGTACCCTGGATGTAGAGCAAGATGTGTTTGGCAGCTTTCCAATGAAGCTCATGTGGTTCCTGCATAAAGCAGGAGACCATGCCAACCGCATAAGAGATGTCAGGGCGTGTATGAGTCAAATAGATGAGAGTCTGAGACTTCCAACAAGTTGACAATACAAAGTGGCATCAACAAGTGGAGTGGAGCACTTAGCCTCAAGCTTGACTCCTGAAAGAAAGGGAGTTGGAGCAGGCTTACAATCAATCGTGCGGAACCGTGAAAGAAGATCAAGAGCATACTTGGGTTGTGACACTGTAATCCCAGATGAAGACTATGGAATCTCAATGCCAAGAAAGTAGTGAAGAAGGCCCAAGTCGATCATGGAAAATCTGTCCTGCAAAGCAATTTTGACACTACCAATGATGAATGAGGTGCTCCCTGTAATGATCAAGTCATCAACATAGAGCACAAGTATCAAATGTGCATCATCCTGCCTCAAGATGTAGACATCCTGATCAGAATGAAACCTAGTGAATCCTGTGGAGAGAAGGAAGGAATCCATCTTGGCATACCAAGCCCGAGGGGCCTACTTAAGGCCATAGAGGGACTTCCTCAACCTGCAAACCAATGAAGTATCTTGGATGAAACCTTGTGGCTGCTCCATATAGATCTCCTCATGAAGATCCCCATGTAGAAAAGCACTCTTGACATCCATCTGATGTACTACCCAACCATATGAAGCAACAATGGCAAGTGTCACGCGAATGGAAGTCATCTTTGCAACAAGGGCAAAGGTCTCAGTGTAGACAATTCCTGCAACCTATGAGAAACCCTTTGCAACAAGTCGTGCCTTGTACTTATCAACACTCCCATCCGTTGCATATTTGGTCCAATAGATCCACTTGCATTGAACCATCTTTCTCCCCTTAGGGAGAGGGACTAACTCCCAAGTGTTGTTTCTCATCAAAGAACTATACTCTTCCTCCATAGCTGCATCCCATTCAGGAACCCCGGAGGCTTCCTTAAAGGATTGTGGATCTGAAGCTGACGCAATGAGAGCATGTGGAAGAGGCTCATGCTCATGCTATAACCTAGTCCTTCGAGTATCCAAAGGGTCCCCAACAAGTGGACCTGTTGCATCAAGAGTCTGATGAGCCAAACAAGGTCTAGTAGGGGTAGAAGGACGAGGCTCCTCAACTGGAATTGGACCCTGCGAAGGTTGAACCTTGCGAGTCGGTGAGGAAGGAGAGCCATCATCATCTGAATCATTGTCATCGTTGTCAACTGTGGAGGAAGGAGGGGTAGAAGAGTCGAGGCTAGGTGAGCTTTCCTCGACATGTACACTCCTCTCATAGAAAATCTCATGAGTCTCAGGATCCATCAGTTTGTATGCCTTAACACCATCTGCATATCCTACAAAGATACAAGGCCTGCTCTGTGGCTCCAATGCCTTACGTTTCTGCGGAGGAATACGAGCCCATGCTGGACTCCCAAACACTCTGAAGTGTTTCACAACGAGTTTCCTAGCAAACCAAGCTTCAAAAGGAGTGATACCCTTCAAGGCTTTATGAGGAACCCGATTCTGGATGTAGGTGGCACAACTGATTGCTTTTGCCCAAAAAGCTAGACCAAGAGACCTGGCATGTATCATGCAGCTTGCCATTTCCTTGAGGGTTCTATTTTTCCTTTCTGCCACACCATTCTATTGGGGTGTGTAGGCAACGGAATGTTGTAAGTCAATTCCCTCAAGTGTGCAAAATTCCTCAAGTCTATGGTTCACATACTCTCTGCCATTGTCTGTACGAAGGATCTTGACTTGCTTCCCGGATTGCTTCTCAGCATGTGCTTTGAAGTTGAGAAACTTGTCAAATACTTCACTTTTGTGACAAAGGAAGTAGACCCAAGTGTATCGTGAAAAATCATCACTGAAAGTGAGGACATAACGAGCTTTGCCAAAGGATGGCACTGGAAATGGGCCCGCTACATCACTATGAACAAGTTGAAGAAGATCCAAGGCTCTCCAAGAGTTCCCTCTATCAAACTTCTCTTCGGGATGCTTGCCCATAGAACATCCTGAACAGACACCCTCGGAAAAAACTGAGTTGAGGAAGCCCTTTGACCATGTCCTTGGTGTGAAGCTATTGTAGATAGCGGTAGTTGAGATGACCAAACCGCTCATGCCATATCTTACTTTGTGAGTTTGAATAAGTGATCAATGTTGTAGAAGGAGCACGAGGTACCCAATGGGAGAATGAGTAAAGCCTTGCATTGTGATTAGCTCGACCCATTGCAACCAAAGCATCATTTGCAAGTTCCTTTACCACAACTGTGTCGGGAGTGAATTCAACTTTCTTACCATCTCCATGATGTGTGATTTGGTAGATGGAGAGAAGATTGGTGCTCAAGTTTGGAACATTGAGCATATCCTCAAATGTCCCATCACCCATCTCAATTGCACCTTTCCCCTCAACTTCCACTTGTGTATTATCACCAATGAAGATGTGAGGCACTGAAGAGGACTCCAAGGAGGAAAATTGTCCCTTTGAAGAACACATATGTTGAGTTGCCCCTGAATCAAGAATCCACTGCTGTGATGAACCTATTGTTTGCATGAAAGCTTGCCCTTTTCCCTTAGACTGAGATGAAGTAGAAGTGGAAGAAGATGAGTCCTCCTTTTTATAGGCATTAGGCAAATTGATGTTGTTCTTCTTGATGATGTTGGTCAACTCATCAATTTGCTTGGCATGACAACGATGTTCCTCATGTCCAATCTTTTTACAATATGCACAAGTTGGTTTCTCCTTCGTGCTTGAATTGTTCTTCTTTGAAGAAGATGATGATGAGCCTTGTTGTGGAGGAGTGGATTGTTTGTTCTCTCCTTGTGGCTTTGGTGAAGATTGCTTTTGGCCTTTCCCTTTCCATTTCTTGTTGTTTCCATGATTGACCACCAATGCTTTTGAAGTTGAAGACTTGGGAATGCCCATTTTCATCAACTTATTTTGCTCAAGAATCAAAAGATATGTGAGAGCCTCAAAAGATGGTGATGTGAAGTTGCTAATTGTCAATCGTTGAGTCTGAAAACTTGAAACAAAGGCTACATACTCAGCTGGAAGATTGTCCAGCAAGTTGAAGACCAATTGATCATCCTCTTTCTCAATACCACAATCTTTTAGTTGTGCTCTTAACTCATTTGCTTTAGTGACAATCTTGAATAGTGTCAAAATTCTTAGGATCAAGGCTTAGGAGATCATTTTCAAGTTTGTATCCCTTAACCTTATCAACCTTGCCATACAAATTAGCAAGCTTATCCCAAGCTTCCTTGGCTATAGTACATTTATCAACATGGAAAATGAGATCATCTGAAATGAACTTTCTAAGTGTACCCAATGCCATAGAAGTTTTAGTGAGCCAATCCATATATGCAGTTGGATCTTCCTTAGGATTTGTAAGTGCAGTTATGGTTCCATCAATGTAGTAAATTAAACCTTTTTCCATTAGTTTACTCCATGCACGTACTTTCCATGTAGCATAATTGTGTGCAGTTACGAGTGGAACTTTCGATGAACCCATGATGGAATGCAAGAGCACAAGAGAGAAAATAGGCACAATCACACAAGAGACACCCCCCCAAATTCACTTAATCAAAGTACCACCCTCCCCCCCTCCCAAAAAAAAAGATTTTCGCACTTCATAATTTAGTGCATGTACAATAGACCACTTGCAACTTGGCTAAGTGGACTTATGATTTCTGATTTTACAACTTGCCACAAATAGGCTGATAACAGACTAGAACAATGAAGCAAAGACCTAAATTCAGATCTATGCAATACAAGTGCCAAATAGGCCAAAAAAGACCATATGTTGAAAGTACAAAATCCACTCAAGATCGCTTCAAACTGATTGCAGATTCAAGAAGTAGACAAAAAATCATGCACTTTCAAAACAAACGGCACCTGAAAAGGAGTTAGTATGTGCCTGTACGAAGCCCCGGAAGTTGCAGAAATGAGGATTAGACAGGAACAGTGATGAAAAACTAATTCTGGAAAATTTGTTCACCAAAATTAGAAACCGATTGAACCACTATGAAGAGCACCAAAAATTAACCCAAATCAAAAAAAATTGCTCGAAAAAAGGAGCAAAAATGAGCAAGATATTAGCTTCTAAAGTTGGACTGAAAAATGAAACTACTCATCCGTGAGGGGGTCCAATTTTTCAAAAAAGTTGCTGATGTCAGCAATCTATGATATTAAATTTGACGATCGTCTAGCCATCATAGCCGTCGTCGCCCCTTCTGCCGGAAAAAAAAATTTGGTTGACGGAATATTCTTTTTGTTGCGAGCATATGCTGTCACCGACCGAAATCCGTCACATGCCGGAATTTTATAAAATCGACCGCCAGATTTATATGTTTTTCGGCCGCCTGCCGGTATTTTTTGCGCCACCGGTTACTTTTTTTTTTCTGTTGCCAAATTTTCCTTGCCGACTGCCAGATTTTGCTTGCCGACCTTTGGATTTTATGTGCCGACCAGTAGATTGGCCAAGCGAATGCCGGATGAATGTGGGGGTCGTCGGCTGACTCGGCGGTACCTGGCGAGGCCGCTTGGCAGGGTCGGTGGTACTTGCGGGTACAACAGGTTTGCGACTTTGCAGACTTTTCTTTTTTTTTCTTTTTCTTTTTTTAAATCAAAAAAAAAAAAACAAATTTTTTACAAGGAATTTAATCGAAATTTTCGATTTATAAAAAATCAAGACTCCTAAATACAATTTTTAAAAAAAATTAAATGGAGGATTTTTCTAAAAAACAAATTCAAAAATATTCTGACGAACTTTTTTTTGCAGAAATATTGAAACTGAAATTTTCTGAGAAAATATTTTTTCCAGAACTATAGAAAAAAAAATTCAGAAAATTGAAAAATACCCAAATAGGTGATTTTTTTCGATCTAAAGCCATTGGTGTCAGATTTTGACGAAACGAAAGGCTACCCTGACTGGAAACAGCCTTCTGAATCCGAATTTGAGGTCAGATCTGGTCTAGGACGCACCAAAATGACGCTGCTCCTCAGATTTGCCTCTTGACCACCTTCACACGAACGAAGATCTCCCAACAATGGCTATGCAAAGAACCTCCAACTGTTCTGATACCATGTAAGAACTTATGAAAAGCAACAATAGGATCTAGAGATCAAAGATAGCACAAAAAAGAGAGAGATAGAATGAGAGAATATGATGATAGTATTCTCAATATGCATGAAGATAGTGACCAAAACATGTATGTACAAGGCTTGCTTATAAAGGCAAGCTAGGACACAATGAAGGGCCATGAATGAGACAAGTGGCACAACCATGTGTAGGGTAGGTGGAGAGAAATAATAGATAATTCCATGAAAGGTGGATCACCCACCTAAAGTGGAATTATCATGCCACAAAAGGTGGAGATGAAAAGGTGATAACTAGATCACACCACAAAGAGTGGAATTTCTCCAACACACACTTCCCTAGGTGTCCAACTCATATCTCTCTATGCATGCACAAACCTAGATGCATGATGCAAATCACTAGGTGTCACAAGTGCAAACTACAATGATATGCATTCCCTAAGTAAGCTTACGTAAAGTGTAACAAGTAAAATACTTATTTACACCAACAATGTCATCAAAGGAAACGTGCAACAATATATTCCCCGTTGAAACATGGAGTTGGATAATTGCATGCAAAAAGAAAAAGCAAAGCATGCAAAAAGAAAAAAGCAACGCCAAGCATGAAAAAGCAAAAAAGTAAAGTTGAGTCGAGCATAAATAAAAAGCAACGCCCGCATAAAAAAAGCAGCATGCAAAAAATTAACAAGTGCCTTATAGGTTTAATTTTATAAAAGGAGATTAATCCTATATCTTTTATGGATAAAAAAGGTGAGTAAAAAATGAAGCAGAGCAGCAAACAGGAGAAAGAAGGCCACCATTAGAAGGAAAACAATGGTGTAAAGGGCAGAATTGGACAAGAAGATAAATGCAGAAATAAAGTTTAGTTTTTGAAGAAGCTGATTTAAAGAAGGGGTTTGTTGTTAATTGTCTTTCATTAAAAAGATATTATACCTATTAATGTGAAGGTCGGTGCCTATCATTTTTGATGTACTGGGTTGGTGCTCAGCTGTGAGTTGTTGCTCACTTTTGTAATCGAAGATTGGTGTCTTATGTAGGTTGGTGCCTACTTATTAATAAAAGCAATTTTTTTGCCGTGGTTTTTTCCCAAAAGGGTTTTCCACATAAAACTAGTGTTCATTTTGCTCATGATTCATTTGCACTATCAAGTTTTGATTATTCAGTTTTTAAAAGTTTAAAATTGCTCTTATAATGATTCACCCCTCACTCCCCCCTACCCCCCTTCTCAGTATAAGTGTGTTCTCTTCAGCGCAGACATTTCATTCCCAAGTTATAAGTATCACAAATCATTACTGGGAGTCTGGTAACTATGAATTGGGCATTGCTTTTGCTAACTTTAACCATATACTAAATGTAATAATTACCTACCATGATCTCCATGACATACATTACAGCACAGAGGCAAAAAATAAACCCAACTTTCAAAAAAGTTGCATGAACACTTGTAAACCCTTGTACCAATATTTCCTATTCAGCATGCACACTCATGGCAGGAAGGATCATTTATAGGCTTCAAATTTTACTGTTAATGAAACAATGAAAAAGAGAAAATGATTATATGCTGGATTGCAGCAAGATAAGCTCAAATTCTTTTACACACGAGGGCATTCTCATACTAAACAATAAGCACCATTAGATATAAGAGGTTAATAGCACAGAAGGGCTTCCACATGCATCAATATTGAAATTGCCCTAGAATAGCAGAAAAGGATCAGAATCATTCAGTATCCATTTTTATGAACAGTTATGTAGACTTCTAGAACTAAATTTAGAAGAAACTCCTTAAACTAACTTGATAAAAGCAATATTTGAATAAACATTCAAAAAAGGCTTTGCAAAAGAAGATCAAAACCCCAGAACTGACCAGTTTTGGGGGTTCCTTGTTCATGAAGGCAATTGTCTTTACTGTTATTATTTGAAAGAACAGGCACTTTATTTTTGCTCAAGTCCAGGCTCTTCTGTACCATTTTTTGAAGAATCATCCATCAGCTTATGAAGCAAAGAAAATAATAATAACATACACAAAGAAACACACAAGAAGAAAAACAAAGATACATCACCTTCCGTTCAAAGAAAAATTGCAATGCCTCAAAAGACATGTCAGTTTTCAACCATCCATTTGCAGTTTTCACCCATCCGCTTGCTGCAATTTTCAGTTCTTGCAAAAAGGAATAATAAAATTGACCACATACCTTTTCCTCAATCAATTCTTTTTGCTCATAGAGTGAATCTTGAACAATGAAGTGATCTTGTATATCCTTAGTTTCCTCAACAGACAACTTTTCTGATATGACAGCATTCTTCTTGTTAGGTTTATTGATCTTTTTGTATGGAAGTATCACTTCCTTATTGGGACCTTCCAATTTCCCATCATGATGTTCCTTCAAGGGACTTGTAAATTCCCTGGATGGCATTCTCTCTTTATCATTCGAAGGCTTACTCTTGTCTCTAGACCTTGTTTTCTTTTCCTCGTGAACATCCTTGCAGTTAATAGAATTGTTCTGTTCTACATGTATATGCTCAATCGGGATTGCTCTTTTGACAGAATCTCCTTCACTATTTCCAGATTTATGTTTGACAGATACTCTCTCATTAACAGACAGCACAGATTCATTGTGATCTTTCACTTTTCTCATGCAGTGTCGTTTAGAAGTCTTGTTCAATTCTTCAGTTAAAGAAATCTGCTTATAACTGGAATTTCTCTTGTAATCTTTCTGTGGCTCATTATGATACCCAACTTTTCCCTCCCAACATTCTTTGGAATCCATTTTCAATTCCCCAATCTGCCTGTCACTGTAACTTCTCAATTTTGGGGGGCACAATTTGCGACCTGCATCAACATGTGCAGTATTCATAGCACTAAGCTGTTTTCCAGAAGCACACTCCTCATGCATTGATCTACGTCTGCTGGATTCTTTTTCTTTGACAGGTGGAACCACAGAAGGTTTAAGGGCAATACCATCATGCTTTTTAAAAGAAGAAGCATTAGAGTATGACTTAGAAGTTTTCATTTTGAGATCATCCGTCCTTTCTACATAAGATGTTTCAGTATCAGTAGAAGCATAATCATTCAATCCTACAGATCCACGCAGTTGCCTTTCCCGATTCATCTTCTTTGGTGTGTAACATTCCTTTCCCCCAGAAGGGGGTGATGATGGAAATGTATCAGGATGCAGTTTGTTCATTCTTAAGGAGGAACCATTCATTTCTCCCTGTGCGGCAGCGAATGGTGAAATGTGGTTATTTTGTTCCAGTAGCCTCTTCTTTATGTGTTCTGTTTGAGGTTTACTGCCAGGACAATTGCTGTGAAATTTCATCTTCTTTGCTTTACTTGAGCCATCAGTCAAATACTCGTCCCTGGAATGCTTCTTCTGAGTATCATTTGATCTTAAAGGTGCAATAGAATGCAAAGGTCCTTGATCAGCCACGTCCCTAACCAATTGTGCCAGCCCTGATTCTGAAAAAAATCCTATTTAAAGTTAAATCCACATGCACAAATTTGTTCGAGAAATAATAACCATCCCTATCAGAAAATGAAGCTGAAAAATACTCAAATAATTGCAGTAGTAATACACTTGCCAGAATGCTTAACTGGAATTTGATCATTTTGATGCCTCCTATGTGCATATTCTCCTGAGCGTAGTGGAGAAGATAATCCACTTGTACCCTGCATGATAGCAATCACAAAAAATAAGCATAAAGAGTAAACCCAAGTGAGAGTAATTTGAAATCCAAAATATTAATATAATTAACAAAACAACTAAATCAACCAAGAGCAATATTAATTCTCAAAAATAATGGAAACTTTATTGAAATATGAATGGAGCAACATATAATGTACTAAGTCGCTAAAAGGATGGAATAAAATTTCTGAAAAAAAATAAAAAGAATGCAAGACAACTTATTTAGTGTCACTTGATCCTAGGTAACAACTACAAGCTTAAACTGACAAGAGCCAGTTATCTGGAATTTTCTTCAGGTAATCTGTGACATCGTTCTCTAAAGATCAGCTAAGTAACATACCTTTTGAGGTGGTTCAAGAATAAAATTGACCAGCACTGCAAAATTGTCTTTGGTTATCCATTTGTATGCATCATCTGTCCCATATGTCTACAAACCAACGATGGCATTAGACTTCAACAAATTTAATGTAAAACAGACAGATATACTGTCAGTCACAGAATTAAAAAGTTTAAGAATCATTTTCTCTAACAACTAAATATCTCATTTAAAAATTAGGTGTTAGAAATACTAACAGATAAATATATATAGTATCCTACAATTTGAAGTTGCAGGCTTAAAGGCAAATAAAATAGTTGCCGGCAGTTTAAAGTTGCTCAATAATCTGGCATTGAAGCTTAAGATGATCATACTGTACAAATCTAACCCATTAAGCTTGAAAAAAGAAAAAGAAAATATGCAAACAAAGCAATTTCCTTTACTGTTTTACATAGGAATCAATGATTGCTCTAAAGCCAAAATCAGAAAACATGACCACACTAACTTTAAAGTTTAAACCTCCAGCAGATAGATGTTGCAATCACCACACCACAATTTGGTTGGGAAAAAAGTTACAAGTGTCCAACCCATCTTACCTTTAAATACCAAATAGAAGTTTTCAGCTTCCAATATGTTAAATCTTAAATGCTTGTGCTTTCAGAATGTAAAATATATTTCAAACTCAAAAATACGTTCCATATTTAAAATTAAATAAATTTCATAGATGCACATTTTAAAATCTGCTTCTACTAAAGAAAAACAGCTTAAAGAATTTGAACGCAATAACTAACCTGTATTCCTCTCTCTATGGAGAACTAAAAACTTCTTTTTGACTATTTGGTAAAAGGCAAATATTTTAACTAGTTTGGCAAAGTTGATTGATCTCAAAAAAATTATTTTTAACCTTTTCAACAAATATGGTAAGGATAATTGATCCTTAATCAGCTATTCTAGAACAAGCACAATTCTCCACCGAGCTCCTTTTCCAAAAGAAAGAAAAATGAGGATGTTTACTATTGCATAATTCTTAACTTCTCATGTGAAAGAAAGAAACTAAAAATCACGGTAAACTAACAGTCTTAACCTTTTACATGTAAGAGTAGCAACAAAATAACGAACAAAAATAAAAGAATCAAAAGTTAAGTGAAGGCTTGCACATGCATTTTTGATTAGGTATTTAATTTTTATGGCAATTGACCCATGTGATTTTAGTCATCTCAAGATGACAAATCCTGAAGTGGTGGATTATACATCACCATTCCTCCCACTACTAATAAATGCTCAAAGATGTTTGCATGCTAGGTGGTGTCCTTTTTCTGGTACTCATTACCAACAAAAATTAAAAATTCCTACAAAAACTCTTGTAAAGAAAATGCTAGCTAGGTCCCATTGTCTAGTGTAGTGATTCCCCCTTAAAAGCAGTGTTCCATGGGGACGCATCCCCCCTGCAAAAGCAAGCGTCTCTGAGACGGGGATGTCCCCAAGACGCAAGGATGCCTAGGGAACGTCTCCTCGCCATCCCTTTGCTGCCCACAAGTCTCCTCCACCATCTCTGAGATGTTTCCTCACCAGGGAGATGTTTCTTCCTCCAGAAACACCACAAGGGACTCTGGGACATCCCCGAGACTCCCAAACGTCCCTTGACACCCCAAGGGATGCCCAAAAGACTCCCACAACGAAAAGCTTAGTTTGTTGATTTATTTTTTTTAAAGAAAAAAGGTCACTTCAAAGGCCTAACCCTAACCCTAAGTCGACCCCAACCCCCAAGGCCTCTCAAAAAAGTTATAAGAGAGACATATTCTCTCATTCTTATTCACAAATTCATTCAAAATCAATGGCTACAATCTGAAGAGGAAGAGTGAAGTCTGGGTTTGAGCTGCAAGGAGACTTAGGAGCAAGCTTAGGAGAGAGCAAACCAAAAGGAGCTTCTTCATTCTTGCAAGAGGAAGAGGGCGGCAAGATTAAAGGTAGCCATTTGCCATTCTTTCAAAACATTTTGATTTTTTTGTTCATTGATCATTCAAGAATCATATTTCAAATTGTTCATTGCACAACGCAGCTGTTAGAACTTAGAAATCATGATTTTTTCATTTAAATTTATGAATGATTGTCATTGAAAGGCAAAAGCTCAACGTTGAAACTTAAAAGTTTAAAACCCTGCTGTTAGAAACTTAGAAAACTTGAAATCATGATTTTCATTGCTGCTTTTAATTTCAATGTTCAAATTCATTGTTCAAAACTTCAATGTCTACTTCACAACTCATTGCAATGTTTTTAATTTGACAAATTTGAAATTAATAAACTATGACAGCAGCATATAGGTTTTCTGAAAAAAATTTAACATTGTTTTTTGCAGCATCATTATCATAATGAGTTCTTACAGCAAAAGTGAGGATGAGGGTCAAGAGGTTGAAGTAGAAATTCAAAGTGAAAATGAATCATCTAATGATCTTGGCATAGAAGGAGTGGAGGGTGACTGTAAATCTAATACTCAAACTGAAACAGGTTCTATTGGGAGTTGAAATTATGGCTACCTTTCTCAAATCCTCAAAAAATGGGCCAAGGGCCCCTTTGATCCAAAATCACCTTTAAAACAGTTTGCATCTAAGGTACCAGCAAAGCCTGGGACAGCTGGGGGCACTAGAAAGTGGAAGTGCCACATGTGTAATCTTGAATGGTTTGGCAGCATTACTAGAACTAATGCTCACTTCCTTCTTGTTTGAGGCAAAGGTGTAGATGTATGCAAAAAGGACAGCATTTTTCTATGCTTGGTTTTCTGGAAAAGAGAATTGGAATGAAATGCTTATCAAGCTAGCTGCCGATCATTCATCAGATCTTCATCAGCTACTTGTCTGCTTGCTTGAGCTGGTTGCCTACTTGTTTGAGCTTGTTGCTTGCTTGCTCGAGCTACTTGTTTGCCTGTTCGAGCTACCTGCCTGTATGCTTGAGTTACTTGCTTGAGTGTTTGAGCTTCTTGTCTACTTGCTTGTCAGCTTAGTGGCAGTTTGTTGAGTCAGCTTCATGTCAGTCTTCTTTTGCCAAGTCAGATTTGCTTTGAATGGTCAAATGAGCCTGTTTTTGAGCCCGACAAAGAGAATATTGCAATATTATTAAATCGATGGTTTATGATTTATGTATCGACTTTAAATTTTATTCATAATTCCATGGGGCTTATATTATTGTCTTTTCGAGGCGGCTAAGTTTTTACAATTTCTGGAGTTGGAGTCTTTATTTTTGGCATCAACAGCTTGACTTAGCGATAGTTTCATTTCCAACGGCTTCAGATTTTGATTCCTGATGAAAATGATATGAGGCAGCTTTATTTAAAAAATTAATTTCATTCTTGTGTGCTTCACCAACGATTCATGATATACGGTTGGCATTTTGAAATTATTGTATGCATTAAGGTTGACGGCAGCTATAGTGTTGGTCTAAGTTTTTCATAAGAGACGTGATTGTGGGTGGCTAAGGATGTTCTTTCTTTGGTTGGTGTTTCCATGGACTGAATTCAGTTTGAAAATTACTTATTTTGCAATGCCTTTAGTAATAACGACAGCTCTCTCATAGGAAAAAATTGATTGATTTGATGTATGTGTGTGTGGTGGTCGATGAAAAAGGAGACATGCTCATTTAAATTGAATTTGATGCCTTCATCGTTCCTAGCGCAGGTTATTATGTTTGATGTCATTCATTCTCAACTTCTATTTGATATGAGCTATTGGGTGTGTTATGAAAACTACAAGAAGATATTGTGAATTATTTCGAGTTGGATTCGACTATGTAAAAGGGAGTCATGTTTTCCTTACAAAATCCACAGCGGCTAGTTATGTATGTCGGCTTATTGTTTGTGGTGGACTTAATCATTTGAGAACGACTCTTTGTTTAGATAATGTTGGTCCTTTAATTTATGCCGAGTTTTGGTCTTCTGGAGTAGGAATCATATTCTAACATAAAAATTCGAGAGAGTGTGTGTTTGTGCAAATAAGTTTTTTTTATGGTAGAGAAAATGTAATTTCTTGGATCGGTCATGCTGTGATTGGATGGAAGTGTGGAAGGTTATGCTGAGTTTGAAATTGCATTGGAGATATATTTGTATATGCTTCTCAGCCGATGTGTCTCAATCAAAGTAGCCGAATACGCCCCTGACCCTCCTTGGGCGCATGTATCCTCGTATCTGATACGGATATGGGTATGATACACCGCAGATACACGTTGGAAACCATACCCGCACGTCACCAAAAAACCTTTATTTTCCAACTGTGTCGGATACTCCTTATATAAAGAATTACATAACGATGTTTCTAAAAAGAAACAATCATTAACTAAAGCAAATAACGAAAAGATATTAAAAGCTAACTAAAGCAAACAAAGTTAACTAAAAGTAAACTACCGACTAACGAAAAGCTAAGATGACCATTAAATATTACAATAATACTTTAATAATGAGGAAGACAAATGAAATGTTTTTCTATTTCAATGACCCATTTTTCTAGGTCTTCTTCCAGTGCAACTCTACTAATTTTTGGCATTTTAATTTTTATAGATTTAAAAAAGTTAATTGTTTATAATTTAATATTTATATTATGTTGTTTAAACATTAGAAATTCTGAAAAAAAAAAAAATTTATCTTTAAATATAAATAAAATTTACTAATATAAATTTAATTGTTTATTCTTTACTAAATTATTAATATTTAAATTTTAATATTATTTAATTTATATTTACTTATTTTCTTTTAACGTAATTAAAATATCCTCTAATAACTTAGAAAATATTCGTGTACGTGTTTTTTATGAATGTCATATCCAACCGTATCCATATTGGTGATCTTAAAAAATGGCCGTATTCGTGTCCAATACCGTATCCGTATCCGTGTCCATGCAACTTTCGTTTCAGTTTTTTTTTTTAAAAGGCATCATTGTTCATTGTTTCTGAGCATTAGATTGTGTATGGTGGAAGATAGATGCTCAATCATACCTAACAATGATCTGAGTATGTTCGAGCTTCTTTGAGGAGCCTTAAAAATTTATGAAGTCTTTGTCTAAGGCACTTAGAATTCTTACTATCTTAAAGTGTAGCTGCTCACAGTTTTGAAGACTCTATAAATTAGTTTTAATCTAAACAGGTATATTAGAATGTGGAGTTGAGGGAAAGAGCAAAAAATTTTCAGTGCTAGAGCAATGATTTTGAAAGCAAGTGTTTTGAACCAAGGAATTTATTTTACTAAAGTTGGTGCTTCAGCAGTCTGGAGTTGGTGCTTCAACACCTTCGAGTCAATGCTTCAAGGAGAGTTGGTGCTCTTAGTGAGTTGGTGCTCACTTTGTAATCTGGGTTGGTGCCCATTGTTGATAATAAAAGCAATAGTTTTGCCATGGTTTTTTACCCGAAAGGGTTTCCCACGTGAAATCTAGCGTTCTCCTTTTGATGCATGCTCTTATTGTTTTGATTTCTGATTTATATGGTTTCGAGTTATAAAAATATAAAATACTAATTCAACCCCAACACCCCCCCCTCCCGTCTCGATATTTTTTGTGTGCTCTTCAAAACATACGGCTAGATTTCTGCTCTATAAATCAGATCTAAGACTAAGATTGTACATACCACAAATATGCAAATTAGTCTTCAAACATCAAACCCTAGATGGGTTGACCCTTCCTTTGCAAGCACTTAGGGTTTGCTACTCCAGAAATGCAAAATCGCCCTCCAAAAATGGGCACTCAAGTCTGCTCCAAAGTGGTGCTCCAAATTAGGGCAAAACCCAATGCAAGTTGCACACAAAATGCCACAACAATGCTGCTCCAAATCTGATCTGCAAATCTGATTATGCAATGATGCTCCAAAGCCTCCAAATGTCTCCAATGAAGTGCAATTAGAATCTGTTATGAGTCCTCCACAAGATGAGCTAGGTTTTCGTCCAACTCACCTATTCACAAGGGTTTTCGTCCTTGAAATAAAGCCCAACCAAAGTTGCAGCCAAAGAGAAGAATCTCCAAATGAAAAATATGATATGAATTGATGCCCAAATGACCTCAAATGTTCTTATATTTATAGCCACCTTTCCCCTCCAGCTCTGACCGACCTCAAAAAACACCTTGTCTAAGTCGGTTGTGGCCGACCTATTTGGATAGGGTCATGACATGGGTTGTCCTAGCTGGTGCCTTCAGCTACTTACACTTTCTTGATAAAGGAATGAAGGAATGATCATTGCTTAGTAGACGACTAAATAATATACGTTACTGGTTTTATAACCTTTTGGCTTATCTCAGTTTAGAAACAAACCATGCTTCATCATGTTTTCCTTTAAAAACCTTCAGATCTGGTGCCAACCCTCAACTTTGCAGGGTTCCGCCAACTCTGGGCAAGCCAAATTAAATAAGTGAAAATATGCACATCTTGGTTGGGATTGGCACATGACGAGCAGACATCCATTTTGAAATATCACCTCAATCAAACTCTGCTGCATCAGTCCCCACTCAAACTCCTCTGTCCCCCAAATGAGCCATTCCAAATCAGTGTTCTTTTTTTTAAACACAGATGTGGAACAGGTAATGTTATATTTTTTTCCATAAGTAAAATAGAAAAAGCGTATTATTACATACTACACAAAACTGCAGACTAGTAGAGGTCCACTTACACCCATAGGGTTAAACTTATCCAGTATACTAGATACAGGAAATAAGAGTGAACTCAAACAGGTTTTACAACTTTTTCGGTTTGAGATACCTGAAGAACAAAAATACAGAAGTCAAGCATAATCTTGGTGTGCTCTAAGTCTCAGAATGCACAAATCATTATCAAAGTATAACATATGTGCTATTTATAAGAGAGGTACTATCAAATTCATAATATAATCTGACATTTTAAGGCAGGTTAGTTGTTATCATGTAACTCTCCTGTCTGAGATTTGCAGGTAAACAGTGATTTGTGAGTATACTAGTTGGTGTTAGTTACTCAACATTTTGTTTCAAGAAGAAGCTGCACTAGAGACATCTATGATTCCCTGCTGCTGGGGTTTCAAGTTATGATTTGAGTATCAGCTGGAAACACTGAATGAGTGCAACGTTGTTAAAATCTTCTGTAATGAGAGCCACTTGCTGCTGGAGAGACATATCAAAACATTGAAAGAAGTGCTTATCAAAAGAAATTTGTACAGACAACTCCTTCGCCTGCTTAATTCTATTAAATGCACGCGCACACAAACAAAAAAAGGTTAGTCACTTTTGTTCTTGTACAGTAAGAGGGCAAAGGCCCTTAGGCACTCTACCAACAAAAGAGAGCAAAATTCTCCCTCTCCAGATTGGGGCCTTTACACACTTGATCAATAGATTGCGAGCATTAACTACACACATGTAGGCGCATTTATGTACAGATAACTACCTCATATTCTTAATTCCATTGCATGCAATACACACACACCGAAAAAAAGGTTATTTTTGCTCTTCAGTAGGAGGGCAAGGAGACTTAGACACTCTCCCAACAAAAGAGGGTGAAATTCTCGAGAGAGAGACACCGGGGCCTTTATACACTCGATCAATAGATTGCAGGCATAAACTATACTTGTAGGGGCATTTGTGCACTCTAATTGTAGATAGAGGAGGACAATTGCCTTTTGGCATGCAACGATAATGTATCAACCAATGTCAAGGGCAAAGTAGATAATCCAGAAAAGGGGTACAAATGGTCCGTGTGCCCATGCAAATTTCAGACTTATTGCGAGTGATGGCGACCCTATGAACTGGATTTAATTCCAACATAGGCAAGACAATGCAAAAACACGGGTGCAAATCCCAGCAGGCTTAGAATCCCAAATGAATTTTCAGGAAAAAATAGACAAGGGTGGGTAAATAAGAGCCATATTCCATGTATGACATGAATCTAAATATCTATAGAGAAATGACATGACAACAGAAATGTTATCGCGTCTGTAATAGAAGAGGTCTAATGTGTAACAGGTATTAAAATAGAAGAATACAAGTTTTCTAAAGTAACGTATAAGTTATTGTTGAAAACCATTTAGAGCTGTTCCGTTTCCTGAGAATAGGGAGACAGGATGGGCAGCCGTGATGAGAAGGAAAAGTAAAAGCATTTGGTGGAGGAAACACAACACACACCTTAGCTGCATTCTACTTGTGGGTGATATCTTACAGCGGCATTTGCATGAACAAGAAGAACAAAAGAATAACAAGAGCTCACCTCAATAAGAGAGTTCACTGCGGGACGCAGTTGTTGTTCGGAGAAACCCAGCTTTTCTCTCTTAACAGTTTCCAAAATGTCTTCCGCCACCTTTGATTTCCCCGGCCTCTTGGATATCATATTCTCTCCACTTCCTTTTCCTTCTCCAGCGGGCTCTAAATCCTCGCCCATCTGCAACACAATTACAGCTTAACCAGAATGCATTCGTGAACAGCACGACACGACAGCTCCTGCTGCTGCTAATTTTAATTCCCTACCTAGTTCTAGTTTGGGAGGGAAGAGGAAGAGTTCAAGTGCGAGTCACCATAAATTTTCGGTCTCTCCGTTGCTTCCAATCAAAAGTAGGCGGTTAGACGAGCTTTCATTTGTGGGAAGGGGCAACTGGAGGGTTTTAATATTCCTAATTCTTTTAACTTGATTGTGAGCATAGCTATGTATCCCCTAGCTATGTAGCAGGCATAAGAATAGTTGGGTGGCGCCAATTCTTTTTATGGAGTCTTGAGGAAGAAGCCTTACTTTTTTAGGCAAATCCGTTTCCTCGATATTTGCTTCATGTCATTTGTGCATATGATGCCTTCATGATTTTTAGGTTGCTTTTCTATCATCAACTTTTTCTCTTTATAAAGGTGCAAAGCTAAAATTTGTTTATCCATTTCAATTTTGGATTTGTTTGGAGAAAATATTTTGATATGATTATATACTAGCAATCACATCTTGGTGTGTAATGGGTACATCGAAGAAGTGTGGATGGTCAATTAGGGAATTTTTTGGTTTATTATTTACATACGTTTGTGTAGTATACATGAGGTCAATTGGTAGCCTATTTAAAAAATGATTTTGTTTGTGCAACAAAGATCTCAATGGAGAAGTGATAGTTTCAAACCAAATATGTATCTATTTACAGGGATCTGAACATAACTAAAACAAAACTTTTGAATCGAGAAGATAATAAGGTTCCGTTACCAATAGGCTAATGATATGTTTGAAATAGAGAGAGAGAGAGAGAGAGAGAGAGAGAGAGAAAGGGGGGAGATATGTGGATAGAAAGAGGGAGGGAGAGAGGGGGAGGAAAATAAGGATATAAAGGAGAGATAGAGAGATAAATATAAATTGGGAAAGATAGAGAGGGAGAGAGAGAGACAAAGATAAAGACAGGTAGAGAGAGATAAATATAAATAGAGAGATGAAAGGAGAGAGGAAGAGGGAGAGGGAGAGATAGAGATAGAAAGAGGAAGTCGATGAAAGAGGGGGAGATGGAGAGAGAAATATAAAGATATAGGAAGTGATGTATAGAGAGAGGTAGAGAGAGTAGGAGAGATGGAGGGAGAGGTGGAGTAAATGAGAGAGAGAGAGAGAGAGATAGAGATAATGAGTTATAAATAGACAAAAAGAGGGGGAGATGGAAAGATAGAAATAGAGAGGGCAAGAGTGAGATAGTCTGGGTGATACAGAAAATTAATAGAGGGAGACAGATAAAGAGAGGGGGGGAGAGGAGGGAGAGATAGGGAGATATACATAAATAGATAAAGAGGGAGGGAGGATAGAGAAGTTGAGAAATATAGAAAGAGATAGTGATAGGGAGAGAGGGAGAGATAGAGATATATATAGTGGGGTAGGGAGATGTACATATGGGGAGATATCATAGAGATATGGGAAGAAAAAGAGAGATAGATCTTTATATTTTTGTCTCCCTCTCATTCTTTATATTTTTTATTATCTCGCAATCTCTCTCTTCCTCTCTCTCCCCCATTTCTCTCTATATTTGACTTTCCTTCTCTCTTCCTTTATCTATCTTTCTCTCATTTCTTCTCTTTATCTTTTTCCCTCTCCCTGTCTTTCTCCCCTTACTATTTTTTTATATCACTATTTATCTCCCTCCTCTCTCCCCCTTTCCCTCTTTATCTCTTGATATCTTGACCTCTATGTCTCCTATTTCTCTTTATCTATCCATCTCTCTATCTCTCTTTATGTGACTATATTTTGATGAGGTAAAAATAACCTCATCAATATAAGTGAAATAAAAACCCTTCCTCATATGTTCCAGCCACCTTTACCTTTCCAATTAATTATTTTTAGGATTAATAAATGCTTTATTTTTGTGAAAAGGTGTATAATCTTTATTTTCTGAAATTACTTGAAATAAGCTAACCCGCGCTAACTTAATGGTTTAGTATCTAAAGTAATGTACTGGTTTTCATGCATAATCGGTTATCATGCTCAGCTAGGAGGATTCAACGCAGACTTCCATATGGTTGAAGATTCAACACAGACTTCAAGATGGTTGAAGACAAGTGTCAGAAGAATAGGCGCAGAATTCTAGGGGATGAATGGTGGATCGAGTTTTTGTAGCTTTCTTGTTATTTTTATGTTGAAAGACTTTATGGCTCACTTTGAGCCTCTTTAATGTTTTATGTTATGGACTTAAGTCCGCTAGTTTGTTAAATTCAGTTAAAGACTTTTTCAATGGTAATCTTTGCCAACTGAATTATAGGATTCTATTAAGCAGTTGTTGTATAAGTGTGCAACTTTCAGAAGCAATGACAATGAAGAAATATCGTTATGTTGTCGTAATGATTTTCTAAACTATGTTTCTAAATTATACTTTCAATATGAATAAAGCAAGTTTTGCCTACCTCATTCTGAGTTGTTAAGTATTGTGAATGGAATCATTTTGAATGGAGTAATCTTGGAGTTACAAAGTTTATGTGATCTGAGCTAAGTGTAGAAGCACCCGAGAGCTGGCCACTCGAGGGACTGTAGAGTAGATAGATGAGTATTCCACTTTTAATCATGTTACTTTTGTTTTGTAAATGATAAGTGTGAGTAAAGTTTATTTTCATGTGTCGAGCTCCATTAAAGTTAATCCTGTAGGTTGTAGTGACTCTGTAATCTTTAATTCTGTTAACTAAAGTTCTGGAGCACCTACCTTCGTTGTTAGTTTCAAGTTGTTAAGTTGTTTTATGTTAATTGATAAATTTGTTATCCCCAATTAGCCAAATGTTTCATAGTTTCTTTACATGCATTTCCTCTTCAGCAATTTACACGCTTATTGGTTTAATTATTTCCATGCTTTCTAGTTTGGTTGTTATGCTTTTTAGATTAATAATTTCCTACTTTTTAGTTTAGTTAAATATTCAAGCTTTCTAGGTAAAAGATTTCTTGCTTCCTAGTTTAGTGGTTTTTTAGTTTAAGTTTCATTTCAATTGTCCCAATCACTTAGAAAATATGAGAGAGATAGTTGAGGAGTTTCCTATTGCATACAGCCTTTGAACACTACCCGGTTGATATTTGATGCACTTTTCAAACTAAAGAGATAGGACCTAACGACAACCTGTCATATCTATATATGTCTCTCTTCTTCTCTCTCTTCCTCTCTCTTTTTCTTTATCTCTCTTCTTCTCTCTTCCTCTCTCCATGTTTATTCCTTTATATCTATACCTCTATTTTTGTATCTCTATCTCTATTTTTATCATACAATAGAAAAACAAACAATTTTTCTTTGTTTTCATTGGACTAAATATTATGTTACGAAACAAAATAAAATGCGAAAACTTATAATAAGAGTAAAATGAATGACACCTGGAAGCTACATTTTCAGAATATTAAATGCGAATCATTTTTTATCATTTTTAAGATAACTTTTATGTCATGAATAGATTAACTACCCTCACCTATGCACAATTTTTCTTTGATTTGTAAAAGCCCCAATTGCGATGTTTTAAGGAGACGAATAGTGAAATGTAAATTTACTAAGGTGAAAAAAATATCTTCAAATTTATCGACTCTCAAAATTTATTGTTATTTTGTCACTGTTGGCAAATAAATTTGCAAACTAATAACACTCCATATGCACATGTTTGATTTGCTATGAAAAACACCCCACAAAATTACAAAACCCATTGTCATTGCATTTTTAGAGACACTAACATGGGAGGTGACCATATCTGTAATAATTTTATTATTTTGTTACTCTATACTTAATTTACGAATTTAAAAAAGCCTTTTTCTTTTCGCTTTCTTTGAAGTTCTAGATTTTTTTATTTGTATTGGTACTTTCTTGGGCTGAAAAATTGTGTTTCTTAGGTTCCACGTGTGTTATATTTCATTTTAAAGTTCCTCCAAGAAAACATGATTCTCTTAGTTGAGATTATATGTGATGTAATATATGTGTGAAAATATTCTTAAGAATTATAAATATAGGTCACACTCAAATGCATCCTACGATTGTTTGACCATAGCCTTACTAGTTGTTTGGCCATAGGGAGGGTAATGTGATTGTCAGTGCAAGCTATTTGTTGTTTCTTTCACTTATATCAATTTAAATATATGCAAAAAAATTGAAGCCATTTAAATTGATGGATATAGTTTTAGGTCATGCCAATTCCTCTAAAGCATATAAATCCCTAAGTTGGAGAACATTTATAAAGGTTCTATAGATTTATTTGTTACAATTTCTTTATGATTATTACATAACATTTGGTAGTTACAGCTTGAAGAGTGGGTTTGGCAAATTATGATTTACACTTGAAACATTGTAATACTAGCTACTTGTATTAAAGACCAGACGAAAGATGACAGGTCCACATAGCCATACACCCAATGACAGCTCAGGGTTTAGTCTTACTTGTTTGCCAATAAGATATTTGATTCACTACTCCACCCATCCCAATAGAATAGTTTAAGTGGCTTTTATTTAGGCCTATCATGGTTCTTTGTTTTGAGTAGCATTTTTTAGGGTTTGAGAAAAAGTAATTGTGTTATTTCTTCTATACCGTATATTTTCTTGCGGGCCAAGCTTTTCTGTAATCTAGGCTCGATATCTTTTATAAACATGTGCCACTGTGAAAACCCCAACAATTTATTATTTAAGCATTTTTTTGAAGTATTTTTATGTCATTTTTCACTAGTTGCCTTTATATTTTGCAAAGTTAAGGTTCAATATTAAAGAAATATATTATTAAAACTATTTACCATGATTAATAGAAATCATATTTTAATCTATGGTCGAGGTAAGCAAGACCAAAACTTAAGTGAAAGGTTGTCATTTAAATTTGGCCTCAAGATGGTTACCTGAAACTAAATTATGATGCATCACTAGGAAATCCATTTGACAGGAGTTGGGGTGTTGGATTGGTCTTGCTCTTGTCATTTTTTCAAAGATGGATCTTTCTTCATAGGTGTTAAAACAAATAGTGAAGCAAAGGCCTGCCTTTATTAAAAGGTCTTGAGTTGGTGGCATCTCTTGTTCAACAATTGGGAGGTTGTAGGCAATTCAATGATGATCATCTGAGGTATGAACAACATCAACTATAAGATCGAAATCTTAGTAGCATCCTGGAGGAAGCTTGCCTAATTGCTGTTCACTTCAAGTGCATTATTTTTAAGCATTGATTTATTACTATTTTTTGTCCATATTTTTGGTTTAAATATAATACTCCAAAAATAAATTAGAATAGGTTTTGTTAGACTTATGTGTTTTAGAGCTTCAAAATAAAGCAGAGTGATCTTTTATTCAAGTTCGTGCATTTGAAAGATTAGGTTAAGGTAGGTTTTGAGAGTTTCATACACTATCACAAAGATGCATAATTATTTTAATCCATGATTACCAAATATGGAAACATGGATTGTTTCAAACAAACTCACCACATCATATATTAAAGCAAGGGTAAAGTTTTCTACATATTTCCTTCCCTATAATCCTCCTTTCTGGTTGCATTATTGTCCTACCACTGAAGCATAAAATGTTTTTCTCTCTGTCCTAACTCAAATGTTTTCTTTCTATAGAAACAACTTACATGTATCATGTGTCTTGATAACATAGAGTTTAGCTTTCAACTTATGAGTTAAGATATTTGCATAGAGCATCCACCCTTCAAAAGAAGCTAAAACATTACCCTCATTATTTGTCCTTTTGATACACCTCACTCATGAGACAAAATGTTTCTTGTTTTAACTTTTGACAAATTTAAATTACAGGTTTCACATTATTTTGAAATTTTTGAAACAAAGATGAAAAAAGAAAAAATCAAGCTCAAACATAAATACTAATAGCTTTGACCCCTAAATTTGGAGGTTGGCTTATGTCATTTTTAAATCAATTTATTTTGTCATCATCTATTTTGTTGGCATCAACTGTTTATACATTTAAAGAAGGGGTAAAGGGGAAAACTAAACAGCCTCTAATATCCCAATTTCATGTAAAATATAAATTTTTGAACCCTTTCTCATCTAAGAAAGTATATGGGCATCTAGTCACAAATTGTTCTTTACTTATTAAGAAATACTACCATGTGGGAGACGCACATATGATCTTTGGGAGAAAACTTCTTGCAAAGGATAGAGATAAAATTAGATTAGGAAGCATAATATTTGACACCAATAGCCCATATACATACTTCACAAAGAAAGCTTATGGCATTCTTGTCTCTGTAATAAGTGTTTAGAAATAGCATTAACCTTATTCCCTTTTAATATATTTTTTTTGTATTTCTAACAATGCAAGGTTGGTGATACAGGTCAAAGAAAGCTTGGGAAAAGAGCTAGTGCATGATTCATCATATTCAACCCTGTCACTATGTTGGTGAGGGGAAAAAAAATAGGTGAAAGGATTTGTTAGTTTGTTCATATTTCGCACATGAAACTTTATTTTATGAATCTTACTTTTGATTTCTTATTTTGTAGAATATATAAAGTAGAGGAAGATCCTATCATCTAACTCTTGTGAGTTTACTAGATCCATTGAAGATGCAACATCATACTTCAAACCATTAACATTCAACTTTAAAAACACCTCACCATATATAAAAAATGCAAAGTTGAAAATCAACTAGAAGGTTATTTGATAATCAGTCTAAAAACAAAACTTTTTCCTCAAATATATTAATTGCGAACTTCATAAACTTAAAAAATATCATGCCTTAAATTTATGAATTTGAAATAGATATTTTTATCAAAACACACATTTGATCAAGCTTTACTTCAACTTTATGCATGTGAGAGCATTAAAAATGAAATAGAATAGGTTTTCCTTCAAATTTATATGTTTGAAAGCTGCCAAATTGAAAATAGAATATACATACGTGTTCTAAGTTAGAAAACTAAGAAAATAAAATATTTAAAGCATTTCATTTTGAATATCACAAGAAAAGTAGATAATTTACTTAGTTAAGTGATGTGAAGCATTGGTTTCTTAGAAATTTATTAAGTTGTAGGAATAATTAATAAATTCATGATCTTATATTCAATTTATCATTTTTTTAATATTGAAATAATTTAGATATAAATGGTTATCATATTTTATTTGTTTTTCTTTTAAATTAGTATAAAATAAATAATTATTATAATTTGATTTAAATATTATTTTTTATATGAATTAATTAAAATAAGAAACAAACAACTTATAATTTTTTATAATAATTTAATTTAAATATTAATTTATATATTAATAATTAAAATAAAAAACAAACAAATAAAAATTTATAATGTGATAATCTATAGTATTATAACTTAAATAACTTTGTGATAGTTTCCTCATCTTTGATGTTTTGTTTCTCTCCATTTTTGTTTTTGTTCTATTCTATTGTAGATGTGCATTTGAAATCTTAATCTTTGTACCAATGAAAGTGAATTGTCACATGAACTTGAATATATAGTTGTAAGTGAATTAATCGAAATGTAATGCTTGCAATTTGTTAGTCTTTAAAAATCTACAAGAATATTTTTACATATACAATTTACTTAAGTTATTTTGATGCATATCAAACAATGCAATAATAGTCACTATAAATGAAAAATGATAACTTAAGTGACAAATTTCTAATTTAGTTCACTTAAATACATGTCTTCATCAAGTTTGTCCTAGAAATAGTAGTTACTATCAATGCATAATACTAACTTAAGTAATAAATTTCTTATTTAATTCACCTAAATATCTATTATTCTAATCAACTATGTCCTAGTCAATCCTTTATCTATCTATATTTTTAAACAAAACTACTTTGAGAATACAACTATTGATTTCTATCTTGTCAATTCGATCAAATCACCACTACACTCAATTTGTTTGCAAATCAAAGAGAAAAATCGTTTGGTAGGAACTTCACAGCAACGCAACCTTGTTAGTACTTGTCATCAACATAGTTTTTTTTTTCTTGTTTAACTAGTTATTAATAAATTATTTTTGAACCAATTAGAAACAAAAAAATTATCCTCTTGAAATAAAATTGAATCTCTCTAAAGTGAACACATAAAATGTTTAACTTTATACATTTTATAAATTATTTTTCTTGAACATGCTTGGCTAAAAAAATTATGTGTTATGGGCAGATTTTTAGGAAGCATAAAGGTGAACTATTATTTTTCTATTTGTTAGGAATGAATTTTACCTTTGCTTCCATATACATTATCTTTTATAAATTAAGCTACAAATACTTAAATTAAATGTAAATTAATCAGAGATTTTGAGCAAAATAAGTTTTACACAAAAATAATAGCATGCTTCTTAATACACCTATGATATGGATTACAAACATATATATAGGATTTTGTATATCCTTTATTAAAGGAAACCTCTATAACAACTCCTAAATATATGAGTTATTTTAACAACTCGTTATACTCACATAACCAATATCTTATACAAACCATAAGTATACTAACTAAAATGTGGGGAAAGGGATCCCAAGAGGTTTTAATTGTGTGCACGTATAGAACCTTGGGATCTCAATAGATGTCTTTCCCTAGGGATTTCATTAGGAAAGAGATCACAAGGTGTAAAGATTGACTTTCAACCTCAATGGTGAGTCCAATCAGACCTAGATCTTATTCCTTAAGACATTAGGAAAGGTTTGGAAATAAACTAAGAGGATTTGAAGTACTCAAACTAATTGAATAATAAAACTTAATACATAAAATGCAAATTCTCAAAAATATAGAACGTTATAGAACTTTGTAGGCAAATCTAAGAAGGGTCACATGGCATGTACCTATCACCAAAAGTTGTTTTTGAGGTGTGCTAAGGGACTGGTTCGCTCATGGGCGAATGGGTCTCAGTTAGGGCTTCCAAAATAACTTTTGACAATCCTCTAATACTAGATCTTAGCTTCTATTTGACACAGGTCCCACTGTTGGAGTGATGCAAATAAATTATGCAACTTAGTTTCTATGGCTTGACAACAATAATGAAATGCAAAATTTATCCTTTAAGATCTCTTCAATTCTTTAACCTATAGCTTGTAAATACACAAAGAGGGGGAAATTATTTTGTTTGTTTATATGGGGGTTTGCCTTAGTCAAACTCCAGTTTGGTAATTAAACCTTGATAGAAAGATAATGAAAATGGAAGGAAATAGTGAATGAACAACGCTTGCTATAACTCACCACCCTTCAATTGTTGCCTTGAAGGACTGAAGACAAACACATCACTTCAAGAATGTTGGATCTTTCTTGATTGATTGATTGGCTTGGTTGATTGCTTGAATGCTTGGATGCTTGGATGCTTGAAAACCTACATCACAATGTTAGCTTCCAAAACATAACATGAACACACATGAGTTTTGACATGATATTGGGATCTTGATTGCTGCTACAAATGACTAATAATTCTTCTCTTGAATGCTCTCAATAATAATATTTGCTCATAAGATTGCTTTTAAAAGTGTGTTTTATTTCAAATGATAAAATAATTGTATATGTAGGTGTTTATCTAATTTTTTGAAAATTAGATTCTAAAAGCCAACACTTGCAAGTTGAATTTGGATCATTAAAATGCCACCAAAAACATATTTTAAAATAGGTTTTGGCCCATAAAGAGGAAAAATTCACCCATGGGGGAATGGGACCTAGCCTATAACTTTAGGACACTCATATTCCAAGGTGATTTAATTATTTATTGCATTTATTTAATGTTGGTTCTCCTTTTGGAAAATGGGAAAAATAAGGCTTTGGAATGCATAATTTGGCAAATTAGAAGCATAATTAAGTCTAATAAATTAAGGGACCCAAACATAGTGTGAAATTGAAAAGGTATACAATTTCCTACATTGTATTCAATGCCCACTTTAGTGAGAGTATGAACTTGCACTCAGACTCACACTAAAGGAGACAAATATGTGTCAAGAGGGGTCCAAGTGCACAAATTTTGATGAGATAGGATGATAAAGATCAAGGAGAGATGGTCAAGCCCCCAAGATCCAATATCCCATAATAAACCAACATAAGCACAAAGGGACACACATATATACAATATATGTGTAATAGGATAAGATACATCAGCATACAATGCCAAAGCTAATGTAAAAAGTAAAGAAAGGATGGATCAAGCCTAAGTTGTTTGTTCATAAAATGTACTCACGAGGGCTAGTGAAGTCTGATATACACTAGGTGAGCCCCAAGGCAAAATGAGAAACACACAGTTAAGTCATTGGAAGGTGTGTACACATAAAAAGGTGGCAAAAGAGAAATACACACTTAAGTCATTAGAAGGTGTGTACCCATACATCAACGATACCAAAAGCTATACTCCCTGATAACTTTGATAAGGTAACACAAAATGATCAATGTGTTATGCCAAACCTACAGTAAGTTCAACGCTTGTGAACAAAGTGGCACAAAAAAATGAAAAACTCAAAACGAGACTCACCTCAAGGGGTGCAAATAAATAATGTTAATGTATGACCCCACTTTAAAGGAATTGCTAAACACCATGCTGTGAGTAATTACTTTAAAGTAGAAAAAGATAAATTCCAATTGATAAAAGGGTAATGAGAGCTTATTTGGAAAGCCTTATGTCAATGATATGTTTCCAAATAAAGTTGCTTCATGAAGAGGGGTTTCCCCCACATGCAATCTCAAAAGATAACACATAAGGGATCCACATATTTGGGGTCAATGTATGTCTTTTCTATAGTGATATAATAGAGCTTAGAACCATCATCATTCCCCAAATACTTTGTGGAACAACGAACACAATGGAAGAATGGCACATAGAGAGCGAAAGGAAAGAAAATATTTTGGGTCAAAATGGAAGAGACCTAAATGTCTCAATTCCTTGCATTGTCCCCAAAAGGAAAACACAAGACACAAGAAAAGATAATGTTTATGACAGATAGAAGAATCAAGATATAAATAGAGGAATGCCACAACAAATTCACTTCCTTTGTATCCTTGCACCAATAGAGTAACAAGGGTCATCCAAAGAAATCCCACAAACATAAAGACACACTGAGCAACATGATATGAGGGATCATATTACATGCATGCAATCATAAAGAATGTAGAAAGAAAAGAAAGTATATCACATGTGAGCCAACCTAAAGCAGGTTGTTCACATCCCAATCTTGCTTATCATAAATGGAAGGCAGACAACTAGCCAAAGGGGCAATGGCAAGTGCCATACTAGGACAAGGCTACCTAACCCCTTGCTCCCCGAATGTAGGACAAGGATAAGCTGGGATGTATGATGATATGGTGCTCCTTGCAATATGGAAAAATGATTTGCATAAAGTGTAATACCTATAATTGTGATTATGCTATGATCCTACAACTATCGCATGGCAAGGAGAAAAGTATGTGCATGCTAGCCAACTATATCGATAATATCAAATTCATCTAAAACCTTCTTTAAAGCATGACACTCATATGTAAGATGCTCAAGATTTCTATGATATGCATAGTAAGACACGCTTGTACTTTTTCCTTCTTTTTTTCTTGAATTGGTGGTTGTGTAATAAGTCCTTGGTTGAGAAGTGTTTATAAAGACTTTTCAATCTTGGACATAGGACAAGGGAACTTTAATTTCTTGAGTTTGTAAGGCTTATGTTTCTTACTTAATTGGGCAATTGGTTGATGTGGAGGGGAAGGATCTTGATATCCTAATCCCTTGGTATCTTCTAATGGTTTTTGTTCCAGCAATTGATGGATCTCATGTTCATTATTTATGTCATATCCTTGTTTGCTTAAGATTCTAAAGCCTTGACCATAACACTCTTCTAAGTTGATAGGTGTATTGGTAACTTTATGGGAATAGGAATAAGAGTATCAATGTCAATTGTCATTGTGAATAAGTTCCTTCATGCTTGGTGGTTGAGAATTTCTTTGTGATTCAACTTCGGGATACAAAAGGTTGAATATGTCAAGTGGTGGGATGATAGGAGGTGTTGGTTGTTGCATGGAGGGATAAAAGGATGTGTTGTTGTCAAGTTTACACAAGCAATTTTGTATGAATTCTTGCATGTTATCTTCATAGATTGGCCTAAGATATATGTTGGGTGAATATTTTGTAATCACTTAATTAATTACAAAATGGTAATTTCAACCACAACTATGATGATATTTTAATCTCTCCTCTCAGAAAGGGGAGGCTCCCTTCTTACTGCTCTCTAAAATAATAAGTACCTAACCTAGATTATATACACTAAATTTATCCATTGGGTGTTATAGTCATCCTTTTCTCTTTTTTCAGAAGAGATGCTTTTCTTCTTACAACAATTACAATGAAATTTATTCAAAGAACTATTATGAATAGTAATAACCAATATCCAACTTGACTAAATGTAAGAGTAATCAAAGAGATACCAATGAGTTCTATAGCTAGAAAACAAACAAAATCTCAAAGAATTTTGTTGTTTCCAATGATGATTCTTAAAGATAAAAAGTGAAGCACATTGCAGCTCAAAGAATTCAACATACACCACCAAAAGATCCATAAAATGTTGCAAATAGCCTGCAGCCCAAAGTATCTGAATTATTAGCAAAGTCCACACACTAGAACATAAACTCCAAATACAATATTGCAACACAAATATTATAAAGATCATATTTGAATTCCCTTTCAAATATGAAATATAACACCACCTAATCAGCCAATTGCAAGAAAATACAGCCAGAAGGACATAAGAACAACCTTACACATAACCAATAAGATCCAAAACAAAGGTTGGATGCAAAATTCGCCTTTTTATTGATTGATTTTTGATATGCACATTAAACACAAAGTCTCAATATGTTTCTCAAATGGGCAACACTTCGCTTCAAAAGATAAAATGTACTTAATATAAAGAAACTCCCTCATATACATAGAGGAGAGTTGAGAGCTAATCTAGGAAAAGTTAAACTAATTTTGACTTATTCAAAAGTAGATTTTGATTTGATTTAGGACTTCTTTGCTTCTACATGTAATTACACATGTATAAAAGACATGCAATATGTCAACAACTAGTTACACAAATCAAAAAATGTTGAAAATAAACTAAGTGTGATAAAGGCATGTTCATCATTCTTCGCTGTCTTTCTCCAAGAAGTCTTCATATTTCTTCATGACTGCTTGGAATTCTTCATCATTAGGACTTGAGGTATGTTTGGAGATGGAAAGAACTCATGTGACTAAGTCCTTGATGATGATACAAGCTTTCTGATGCCTTTTTAAAACTACTTTTAGGTTGTCCAATGTGAGTTGAATGTCCATCAATTCATCAATTGAAGCTATTGAGAAAGCTTCATCTTCAAATTCCTTCTACATGATTTATGTATATTCTTAGACATTTGAGTCAGAGGGAAGTATTTTTTGGTTATCATCAAATAATTGACACGACAACTCTTTGATTCTAGTGACAAGGTGTAAACTATTATCTTCATTGACCTCCCGAGCTTCTTGTAAATCCTTAATTGGATCCTTGATGACATTTATCTTATGTTTCATTGTTGACTTAACATCAATGAACATTTATCTATTGGGAATTATCCCAATATCCACTAGCACGCTGAGCTTGAGTTCTTTCATTTTCTTCCAAGCCTCTAGACTATTTCCCATCTCTTGCAAATCTTGAGAAAGTGTGTCTTCCAAGCCTCTAGACTATTTCCCATCTCTTGCAAATCTTGAGAAAGTGTGTCAATGGTTCTACCTAGTTTTGACCTTACACTTTTCATATTGTCGATTCTTTCCATAGAGGATCTCAAGGGTTGTGTTCCCTATTCCAACATTCTGTCAAGAAATTCACCAATTGCTTTGCCTTATGAATGAGTCTTTTCATCCTTCTGAATCACATGATCTTGAATGCTTCTAGCCATAGATTCAACAAATTAAAAAGATTGGGTAATGTTCTAGAGTACTAAATTCAATTGTTCAACTCTAGCTTTGTATTGATCCTTGATCTTCTTTTCCTGATCATACTTCTCAACAAGAGAAGCCAATGTCGACTATGCATCTTCCTTGGTAGATTCATGAGTTATCTTACTGAGCTCCACCCTTGTGATTGAATATATTGAAATGTCAATATCTTCACCAGCTTTACCAGGAGGAGGCTGTGCAATCTCTGCATATTTGTATCCAGGCTTGTTTACTAACACCCTTGATAAAGTCTTTGGTTTCTTCATAGATTTTTTCTTCACTGGCACCAACTAACCAAAGTCAAAGTCGTCTAGAGAGACGACTTGCTTCTTTCTTTTGGGTATCTAAGATGATAACCAAGGGGGAAGAGGAGAAGAACTTCCTTTTGGACCTTCAGTCATGGTCTGAGTAGGAGTGGTTGCACTCACAATGGTAGTAGTAACAAGTGGTGGAGTGTTAGTTAAAATTGCTTCAGGATTTTCCACGCTTGTAATTTGCATAGTCTCAGTTATAAATTTATCCAAATCAAAGTGTGAAGTCACATCAAAAGAAGGAGAAGATAAACTTGACAAACTAGAAGGGAAACCAAAAACATTCTCAAAATAATTCCTAGGAATATAAAAAATAGATCCCAAGGTTGGGGATGAATGAATTGAATGAATAAAAATAGAAGTAACAGAAATAGTGGTAGCAAAAACAACAGTGGAAGATGACAAAGGTTGTTCAAAAAAAATAGTGGGAGGAGTAGTAGGCATGGTAACAACAATAGGGAAAGAAGTGACAGGGTCATCTTTTGGAATATTCTCATGTGGAGATTTTGGTACTTCTTCATCTTGACCCCTTCTTCTTCCACTCGAACTAATACTTCATCTATAGCAGTGGATGGTTCTTTTGTAGCCTGACTTTTACCCCCTACTCTGAATTTGATTTTTGGTTTTACAAGTTTTTCTTGGGTGAGGCACATCTCCCTTATTCTTTGTTCTCATTTCTACTTTCTTACCTGCATGTCCTTCAGGCTCTTCCTTTTTAGATCCAGTGTTGAAATGTTTCAACCTGTTAGAAGATTAATATTTACTTGGTAAAGGTTATTCTTTAAATGTAGTTTTTTATTAACTTGTAGGAATATTCCAAAGGAATCCTTACAATTCTTTTGTCTTTTTTGTCATCTCACACATGTGTGAGGATGACTTATTTTTTAATTCCTTTATTAAGGAATATTTGTAGCCACCTCCTTAAGAGGCGACACTTTGCACACACATAGATGAATGGTGGCATCCATTGAGTTGGGAGTTACATTCTATCTCATCCTTCTCACCTCTACTTATTGAGGTGCATCTCCTCTCATTCTTTAAGATTCAAGCAAGCAATCCTAAGGCTGAAACTCTTTCTCTCTTTGTATTATTCTTTAGGCATTTTGCCTCCATTCATAATATTGGGTTTTTTTTCTTGTTTTTTCCCTTTAACAAATTCTTGTGTCTCTCTTGCTTTGGTGGTGCTTGGTTTGGCTACTTCAATCTGTGATCCCTAAATGTTTATCCTATTCTAAAATGCTAAACAACTATTATGCACTAATGGAAGAACATAAAAGATACACTTCAAGATTAGCCTAAGGAATGATAACACAAAGAAAAGATAAATAAAACAAAGATTGCAAATGATTATACTTTTGTGTTGTAAATTATTTGGTTGTCCCTTGATGTTTGAAAGCTTGTATGCCTCCTTGGATGGCTATGGAAATGATGTATGCAAGATGAGCAATGTGATAAATGCAAGTGCTAATGGCTAAATGGCTTGGTTAAATGACTAATATGATGCTTGCAAATTGAGTGAGAAATTTGGTAGCATGAGGGTGCAAATGGCTAAGTGTTGTAAATGACAAAATGGAAAGAGTTTGGTATCAAATGCATGAGGTCCCCAAATGAGAGAAAATAGGGGGTATTTATAGAGGAATTTGAATTCTCTAGAGAATTCAATGGTTGAGATTAAACCAACAAGGCCAAGATGAAGGGCTATGGTGAGTTGAGGACTCACAAGCCCTCACATCTTGACATGTGTAATGTGAGATGGCCTAGAATGTGATGATGTGGAAGTGAGGTGGAAGGAAGGTACATGATGTGGAGGAAGAACAAGTACCTTGGAAAAGGGATAATGTGACCTCTCAATGATCATGTAGGGAAGAGGAGAATTTTGGGTGAATAAAAATGAATTAAAAATTCACATGATTGGAGAATCTTGTGGATAACACATGGTTTCAAAAGGAGAGGTGGAAAGTACCTTGGATAAAACAAGGTCCTTAAAAAGGTAAGCAATTACCCACACGTGACTTGATGTGACAAGTCAAAGATTCTAGAAGACTTTAGCACATGTGATGTGATAAGTCAAAGGTTCTAAAATTTTGATGGGGAAGAGAAGATTCCTTGGAAGAATAAAAGTGAATTAAAAATTCACATGGGGAAGAGAGGAGCCTTGGATGAATAAAAAGGAATTAAAAATTCCTTGGGGGATGCAGAGAGTTGACCAAGGTACTGATTAGGTTTAAATGATTAGTAATTAGAAGATAATTAGTGGTTAAGGAGGATTAGAGGCCAACTTGCAAAAAATGGAGGATGTGACACATCCTAATCAAGGAATAGGCACGTGCACATCTCTAATGATGAGATTAAGGGGTTGATTAATATTAAGAAAAGGAGGTGACATGTGAGGAATTAAATAAATGTCATATTTATTTAATTCATTTGATGAAAAGAAGGATTAAAGAGATAAAGTATTTAATTAATACTTAAATACCTTAGGGATTTGGTAGAATTAAGGGTATTAGATAATAGTGATATTACCTTATTAACACAATCAAAAGAATGTTTAGATGAAAAGGGATAAATTTGGAAAAATGCAAGTGTCCAAATTTAGATGTCTACATTTTACCCCTCTTTGAGATGGTGTTATGAAGTAGCATCATTTCAAAGAATATTAAAATGTAGAACCCAGAAGAAGATGATTAGATTGGGAAGATTCCCCAGTCATTAAAAGTAGTGACTAGGAAGAAAGATTATGGGGATGAAGATGAAGATTAGGGATTGAGGATACCCCCTCGAGAGGACATGCAGGTTCAAGAGAACACGCGTGTGCTCTTGAAATGGATGAGACGATGAAAGGGCAGATGAGGAAGATGATGCAAAGTGATGGATAAGGGAGGATGACAAGCGATATGAGATGATGAGAAGAACAAATGGATTTTAGGACAAGAGGTGATGTTGTCTTAGTCAAGCTACAAACCAAAATGGGTTGATGATGGATGGAGTGTTATTGTTAAGGGAATGATATGTCCCAAGACAACACAAAAGGATAGGGAAGGATACATCTCGATGATGATGATGAAAGTGTTGTTGATGAGGGAAGGATACAACCAAAAACAACACGAGGATAGGGAAGGGTACATCTCGATAAAAAGGGTTGTTGATGAGGGAAGGATACATCTCAAAACAACACTAAAGGATAGGGAAGGATACATCCCGATGATGAGGATGATTGGATCGAGGCTTGTAACAAGGCTGGGGACAAGACCAAGGAGGTGATTAGATGATTTGTGCTAGATTGAATGGGTTAGGATTGGATGGAGATGTGAGATGGTTAAAAGGAATGATGATGGAGGTAAAGATGCAATGGAAGATGCAATTTTCCATTTTCGGAGCACTAATTTTTGCTATAGCATAAGACACTAGATACCATGGTATGTGGAACCAAGGCAGATTAGTGTCTAATGCATACACAAACACAACAAACAAGAAGGCTATCCCAACACTCCAAATTCATGATGACTTTGGTCAGGCCAGGTATTGGGATAACCACAAACATAGAAGGATGTCCTAGCATAATGTAAGACCATAGGGGTCTTGGTGGGTACTATGTGGGACAACCAAGAAGACAACAAATAAAATGAAAATCAAGATACACCCCTATGTTTACTAGTCAAAGCACACCATGATATGATGGATCAAGGCAACCATGACAAGTGATGATAGGGAGCTCAAATGATAAACAAAAGCATCAAAATATTAGAATCAATTTCAAATGTCTGTTGCCATAGGATCAAGAGGATGGATGGGGTTGATGAGGTCTGTTAGGAAGGATGCATTTTGTTGAGACTGATGATGGAGGATAGATTGGTTGATCAACAGGACACAGGATACTCAAAATTGATTAGATCTCAGGATAGTAATGACCTTTGTTTGTAAATACCAACTAGGATAGGGACGTACTTAGTGACACGACAAGACGACAAGACAGAAACACCCTAAAGACCTAGGGGCTCGAGGGTTGATCAAAGATCAGCCTTGCTTACGTGAATGCATAGAGCCCTCGTAGTTCAATAAAAGACCATGGATAAAGCAGAAAGAGGATAATGGAGAGCACGATGGAGGATGCCGACCAGACAAATACACTAGGGGTAGAAAAAGAATTTAGTCCTGCCTACGTGAAAGCGCAGGGGCAATATAGTTTGATACAAGGCCAAAGATAGACGATGGAGGATGACAAGACAGACAAAAGAGAGAGCCTCGGGGGTGGATCAAATGATAGACCTTGCCTACGTGAAAGCGCAGGGGCAACGTAGTTCGACACAAGACCTACGACAGATAATGGATAAGGGATTATGAGAGGACCATGATAAATGGATTAAAGGATGGAAGCGATATGATGAGACAAGAAAGACCGTGCAGATGGGATGGTTGATATGGGCAAGATATGTATTATGTGAAGCTTAGGGATGGGATAGTTATTTAGATCATTAGAATATGAATTGGGAAGGTGAGACGATGGATAGATGAGCGATGAAGATATGAGAAAGATTAGGGAAATAGATAGGAATGATGAGAGGGAGGTAGCAGGGAATTGGATTGCATGAGGGTAGCCTATAGCTAGATACCAATGACAAGGGATTATGAGATAAGAGGAAAATAGAAGTAAATGGATGGATGGATAAATATGGGGAGATAGAAAGATGCTAGGATAGGTGGATAGAGGGATAAGAAATTGGAATGATGGAATGGATTATTGGATGGATTAATGGATGGGAAGATAAGGATGAAAAGATGGAAAAGGACTAGTGGATGAGAGAATAGGAAGATAAGGATTTGGTAGATGGCAGGGATTACTGGATGGATAAATGGATGGGGAGGTAAGGATGGGCAGGATGGGGAGATGGAGAGGATTACCTGTAGGGATGGATGGACGATGTCTCCAAGGACTCTATCGTAAATAAGGAGATTCCCCCACTCTAGATGTGTCATGCATGATGAGGCAAGAGGGATAGCAAGATGGGTGGAAGGGATATGGGTATGGGCATGGTGGATGGATGATGAAGGTATATGGATGTAGATAATATGCATGGAAAAAAAAAAGTAGATGGGGAAGATAAGGAATATGATAGTGTATGGATGAGGGGAATATATTCCAAGAGGTGTCCAAAGCATGTATATATGTTTACCCCTATCTAGTTCAAGATCACAAGGAATATGGACGGATGAGAGACGTATGGGATATGATGGGTACGATGTGGAAGGGTGATCTCACAATAGTGGTTTACAATTTTTGGCCAAACAGGACACTGAAATTATTATTTTTAACTAAATCTTCACATTCGAGCACCTATAGCGACTAAACCATGAGGAATTTGAAGATAATGCAAACTAGAGTCTCATCATACTTTTCTGTAGATTCTAAAAATATTTTTTTTCAAAATTTTTGGAATCAGATTGCACTTTTTTTTCCATCTCCTACAAAAACTAGTTTTTTTCAGAAAACAACATTTTTAAAAAGTGACACATACCGTATAACGCATAACTTTTTTTCCATAAAGGATAAAATTCTAATTCTTTCAAATTTAGATTTGTAACTCCAATATCTAGTGCTTCCACTTGGTTAGATAGTTTTTTATTGAATATTTTTTCTTTAATCAAGTTTTGAAGTCAAACCAATTACAATTTAGACATAGCGCGACCGTATAATGCATAACTTTTTTTGTATATATCGAAATTAATTTATTTTTTTTGTTGGATCAAGGACTTAAATATCTAGTGCACTCATATTTTTCAATTTTTTTTGTTGATAATCTACTATTTTTCCTCATGTGCAGAACAGAGACCTTCATTTTTGATGAAAAACCTATGTTTAATAAAACTAAAAAAATAAATACATAATAAAACCAAAACATTAAAATTATATTCAATGGATAGCTTGTTCTGAGGACTACCATAATCATTTGAAATAAATTTTAAATGAATTCATTTGATCCCCCAAAAGGTAAATCAAAAGTGATTTTTATCAGCATTTTGGATAGGTGTAAAGGAGACTCATTTATAGGTATGGTTTAAAACTAGCGAGGTTCTATCCAAGGGGGTTTGATCTAAGGTGGTTTGATCAAACCCTCTTCAATTGGAATCCTGAAAATGGAACTTTGTAAGGCTTAAATCATTATATTTTCTAAAAATATGTGATTTCAGCAAAAATTAGTTCCTCTCAGAAATTGTAAACCAGCTTTGTGGGATCACCCAAAATAGGCAGATGTAGGAGATGGAGGAAAGGAATGTGTAAGTGGATGTTGCCTCCCAATCGTGGAAGTAGACTAGATGGGGGATTAACACATGACATTTGTTTGCCAAGTTTTCATCATGGTACTTATGTTAGAACCCAAAAATTCCATAAAAAAACCCTAAGTTTTTCCATTATTTTCCATTTAAACCTTAAGGTTTTTTCCCATTTGGACCTAATATTCTCACTATCTTTTTCTTGAAAATGCATTCTACCCCATCAAAAATATTCAAACACATATATTCCTTGTGTCACTGCTTTTAATTTCATTTTTATATTACTTATCACTTTACCGCGACCTCCCACAAAGGGGCCTGTGGTATGGCGGTAGCGGTTAGCAGGCAGGCGTAAAGTGCTTACTGCGCTACCGCACGCGGTTAAGTCATACACCACGGTAGCACGATAAACAGTCAAACGTTCGGCAAGGACATGTAGTCAATAATGGAGCAACAGGCATAAAGTGTTTACCGTGGTACCGCACGCGGTTAAACCATAGACCGTGGTGACCATGGTAAACCGTTAGCAAATGGCAATAAGGCACCAACGAGGCAGCGGTAACATTCAGCAAAAACAGTTGGTGGTGAAGCGATGAGCAGCTAGCGGTCTGCAAAGCGGCTACCGCGGTATCGTTGGCAATCAAGCCAGTGACTACGGTAGCGCAATGGATAGAAAAGCAACTAGTGACAGGGAGATACGTGGTTACCACTATACCGCACATGGTGAGTGTGGAGACCGCGGTGGTGGTGGTAAGAGGAGATGGAAGTCGTGACAGTCAGTGGTGGGACCCATCAAAGTTAGCGCGGTAAGGGTGATAAACGACCACGAGGAATAAAATAAATAAGAGCGATTAAAGTATTAGAGCTAAGCTTATGTAAGAAATATTTAAATTGCCAATAAGGCAAATTATTTAAATATTTCATGTTTTACCAGAATTTAAACGGATGTAATAGAAAAATTGAAGGGTCACAACCCTTGGTTTGTATTGTATAAATCATCAGAAAATCAGTTGTAAGAAAGAAGTGGGAGGAGTTAGATTTTTCTCTCGAGAAGGGATGGGGATGTAAAATGGGCAGAGCCTTTCCTGAAACAATGCAATGGAGATTAATATGTTAAACTGGTGAATTCCATTATGTGTTCAATTGTTGTGTTATAATTATTTATATTTCCTATCTTGTATTTCCAACTTGCAGTCCTCTAATCATTTAAACCAATATGTCAAGCATGTGTTTGGTTTATCAAGGTGTAATTTTTCACTTTGTGTGATTTCATTAATTGGTATCTGCATGTTAGAATTAAATTATTTTAATAAATCACAGTGGTCTTAGGATTTCTTTCGGATTGTTGAAGAAGAACTTGGTAGGAAAACAATCCAGCACTATTTGTGCAAGCCTTAAATTAATGAAGTCATATGCCATTCATTAGAATTTAATTTTTAAAAGTGCCTAGCAATTTGAATTAAGACAGAAAGGGAAAAACACACAAATCTTGATAATTTGACTCCGTTGCCCACGTGGATAGAAGGCACTGATTTGCCTCAACCTAGAGAACAAATTCATGAACAAACAACTTATTCAAATCCTTTCATTTGTGTAGTAGGAGTAGGAGTAGTTTTAGTGTTTATGTCTATCCACCACCTTTTCCATTGTGGGTAGATTATTGCATCAAGAAATACATTTAAATCTGCATCATTCATTAGGTTCACCCGCCTTGGTCTAGCAGAACCTAAAGAGAAGAAGGTACAATTACATCAATTGGCCTTGTACGTTGGCCAAATTTGTAGTAAGAGCTTGGCAAACTCTTCTAGTTAAAACCTGCATTTTTGAGACCCGACAACTTATCCAAGACGCTTGTTTGTAAAGTTTTCACCATTAGATGAATGATTTTCTCTTTACTATTTTTTTTCCTTTTTTGATTTTTTTGAGTTTTTCTGACTATCGGGACTTTTCAGACAAAAATATAGAGGGAGATGGAGGAGGATATGGATTCAAAAGACATATGATAAATCAAATGGATGAAGGACTCAAGCATCAAGTTCCATATGAGGTAATAAGAGCCCATGTGTAAAGTGGCCATTGGATGTTGGTACAACCTTATTAGGAGAAATGGATTATGCAAGAGGATAAATCAAAGGGATTGGATGGGGCAAATATGGGGGATAGTGGATGGAGTGTTGGAAAGTGTATGGATGGAATGATGGAGTGGATGTGTAATAGAGGAAGGTGTTCAGGACCAACATTGGCACATGTGGTGGGTGTGAAATGAGAGGAGGGTTGATGGATGGAGAATGTGGCAATACTAGAGGCGTTGGGATAGTGAATTTTGGGACATAAGGACCCAAAACAGATTTAGGATATGGAGGATTAATGTTGGGATAAGCAACTTTGGATGTCTTTAGGGTTTTCTCATTTGAAGGCACAACCTCTTTTCTCTTGGGAATCTACATGGTTTTGAATTGTGCTTTAGTGGGCCTTTGGGGCCGTTTGGATTGATTTGGATTTTGGACTTGATTTTTCTTTTCTTCAACATGTCTTTTGAAGGGGACATCAGGAGCTTTAGATTCATGTGAACGTTTGGATTTATACATTTTTGCTTTGGCATCTAGAGTGCGTTTAGTAGCAAGGGGATTGGTATGGGAAGATGGATGATGTGGAGAGGACATGGATGGAGTGATAGAAGTAGGTGTTTGACGAGGATGTGTGGTTGGAGGATGCGAGATAGAATGCATGGAGGGGTGCCTTTGTTGGTCTTGATTAGGAGTTATGAAGGTAGGATTTTTATGTTGTGCACTAGGGATAGGTGATGGATGGAGAAAAGGATGAATAGGACAAGATGGAGGGGGTGATTTTGGGATATAAGGACCCAAAATAGAATGTGTATATGGAGGATGTGTGGGGTTTGATGGAGGGATATAAGGACCCATAGTAGATGGAGGATGAGAAATGATGGATGGAGGGACATAAGGACCCAAAATGGACTTAGAGGATGAAGGAGGAAGATGGACGGTTTCTTTGAGGTAATATGATGGAGGAGGGGGTATGGCGGCAAATGATTTGGTAGAACGATGAGAAGTACCTCATGTGCCTTTAGAAGAGGATCATTTAGGATGTACAGAGGTTGTACCAACATATTTGGAGTGCGAGTTTTGGGAGATATATCCAAGACCATGTATGCCTAAATGTTCTTTGACTTGGATGGGCTCTAAAGTACCTTGCTCATGAAGGCCTAGACCTTTTCCTTGATATTTCATGTTCTTGAGCATGTGATCTATGGTAGGATGCTTATGATTTTGGAAGAATCATGCGATTGTATTATTAGGTGAAGGAGGATGGGTGGTGCATATACTTTGTTTTTCTTCTGCAAGGAGACCACCATGGATGAGTGTAATGTTACCGAGGTGATATAAAAGTGGTGTTGGGGTGATAGGGTTGGGTGGCGATGGAGGATCATGTGATGGAGACAAGGGGATAGCAGCATCCTGATCATGAGGAATGAGTGGGAAGTGATCGGGAGAGGGATTAGATGGTATGACAGGATCCAGATTTGTGGCAGTGGGTGATAAGGGCTCATGAGAGGGAGTGATTGGATCTTGAGTGCGAAGGGGATCATGGGATGGAGCGGGTGAGCTAGTGTGATCTTGAGACGGGGTGGATAGGATGATGAGATCAGGATTCAGGTGAGGAAAGGAATCGTGAGATGGGAGGGATGGGGGATTATGATCTTGGGATGGAGTGGATGGGATGGTAGGATCTAGATTTGAAAGAGGGGATATGCTTGTATGCTTTGGATCAAGCCCTTGACATGGCTCAATATGTGTGGGAGGTATGATAACGAGAGAGTGTGGGAGGGACTCCTCAAGTGGGGGAGAGGAAAGGATGGAGGATTCATGAAGTTCAAGGGAAGGGATATTAGTGATACTAGGAGTGGAAGGAATGGATGGTACTTGTGTGTCATTATTAGGAGTGGGAATATTGGATTGGACTTGCGGATCTATGATGGATTGGGAGGATCTAGGTGTAGGAGAAGTGGATCGGATTTGGTTATCTTTGATGGGCTTGACAAATCTCAGAGTAGGAGATAGGGACTCAGTGGATTCAAAGGAGGTGATGGTTTCGACGGTGTGAGTGGTGCTAGGGGTGGTATCATCAATGATAGGTGGGGGCTGGAGAGGGGTCTCATCACTAGTGACCATGGATGATGGATTGGGATGGCATGGTTCCATGACTTCAAAAGGTGGAGTGAGGAATGTCTTCTTTTTCATGAGTCCTTGGACGACATTTGGAAGGGATGTAGGATTAGGTGGGGTGATGGGAATGGATGGAGGTTTAGGGATGGTTGGAGGACTAGGGATTGGAGAATTAGGTGAGTGGATGGGAATGGATGGAGGATTAGGAGGATATGGAGGATTATGATTAGATGAGTGGATGGGATTGGATGGAGGACTAGGAGGATTAGGGATTGGAGGATTAGGTGAGTGGATGGGAATGGATGGAGGACTAGGAGGAGATGGAGGATTATGATTAGATGAGTGGATGGGATTGGATGGAGGGTTAGGAGGAGATGGAGGATTAGGGTTAGGGATATTGATGATACTAGGAGTGGAAGGAATGGATGGGACTTGTGTGTCGTCACTAGGAGTGGTTGGAGGGCTAGGTGGGTTATAATTAGATGGAGGATTAAGGTATAATGCGGTGAAAGGGGGAGAGACGTAAGAGGATGCAGATGATGAATAATAATGATAAGAGGATGCAAATGCTGGATTAGGTTGAGATGGTGGGTAATAGTAGGAAGATGTGGATGAGGGATTAGGATTGGAAGATTGGGATGATGGAGGAACGTAGGAAAAATTAGGATGAGAAGATTGGGGTGATGGATAATAGTAGGAGGATGTGGATGATAGATTAGGATGAGAAGATTCAGATGATGGATAATAGTGGGAAGATGTGGGTGGTGGATTCTCATAGGAGCACATGGATGGAGGATTAGGATAGCAATAAGTGGAGGTCGAATTAAGGTAGGGATATTGGGATGGTGGATTGTGATAGGAAGGTGTGGATGTTGGATTAGGATGGGAAGATTGGGATGGTGGATTAGGACAGGAGGATGTGGAGGTTGGATTAAGATAGGAAGATGTGGATGTGGGATTAGGATTAGGGGATGTGAAGGTTGGATTAGGATGGGAAGATTGGGATGGTGGATTAGCGTAAAAGGATGCAGGTGGATTTACATAGGAGGACATGGATGGAGGGTTAGGATAGCAATATGCGGATGTTGGAATATTTAGATAGGGATATTGTGATGGTTGATGATGATAAGGATAGGAGTATGGGGATAGGGGATTACTATAGGAGGATGTGGATGTAGGATAGGAGAGATATGTAGAGGGAGGACATGATGGATATGTAGATGGTGAGGATGTTGGATATCCCTTGTCAAGGATAGCATAAGGACTGTCAGTAGATGTGGATGAAGGAATGGGGGGATAGTTCAGAGAAGTAGTTGGATTTCAAGGGGCGATTGGAGAGAGCTTGCTAGAAATGATAGCGTCAAGGGGATCTATATAACACTCTTCGTGATCAACAAGACTCTCATTATCGTCGTCAACGTAATTAGGATCTCCCTTGACTACTATTATTGGTCGTGCGAGAGGGGGATAAGGATTCATGATGGATACAAAATAGATATAGATTGAGAAGATGGAGGGGACTAGATGATGGAATGATAAATAAGATGGATTGGAAGAAGATGTAGGTGGACTAAAGCTCAAGTTGGGATTTAGGTCAAGCTTAGATCGAGATTGGATTAAAGCTCATATTAGGATGATGGGGTTAAAGCTCAGATTAGGATTGGATTAAGGCTTGGATTGGATTAGAGGATATGATAGGATTGATTTGAAACCAAGTTCAGGGGTTTTAACTAGAGGACGCAAGGTGTTGACAATCAGATTTTTGCCAGATTTGGCAATTTTCAAAAATTGTCAGATTTTGCCATTTTAGGAAACTTCATAGGCGTACCCTTGAGAGTCCAATTTTTTCCCAAAAAAATCCAATACTAAAATAGGATGAATTGCCAACTAACATCCCAAATCTGAGACATTCATTCTGAGTTATTAACGAAAATGATTTTTCAAAAACTTGAAAAAAACACTAAATTATGATTTTGAGGGTCAAGATGAAACTTTGAGGCCTCGAAAATGTGCTAAAACGGGATCCAACTATTTGTTGGGAATCCACATCCCACCTCATAACGCAACCACCCGTAAAATTTCAGCCAAAACCCACATCTGAGTCAAAAGTTATGGCCTCCGTAAGTTTCTGCATAAAAATCAAAACCCTCAAAATGAAGTCTAGATGATTGGGATGGATGATTTGATGATAGATATGGACTCAAATTCAGATGATGGGATCAAAGCTTTGATTTGAATTGGATTGAAGAATATGATGGGATTGATTCTGCTGGTCAGATTTGAAAGTTGGATTTGTTTATTATCTGTTTGCCAACTTTTTGTTGCAGAGGGGCGAACTTGCCCTTCCGGGGTGGATTTGCCCTTCTATAGGGCAGGTTCCCCCCACTACAAGACACAAAGGGGTGAATTTTCCCCTCTAGAGGGTAGGTCCGCCCCACTAGAGGGCGGGTCTACCCCACTGCTTTTGGACTCTTTGAGTGGGTAAACGGGCTGTTAGAACAATGAGACGGGTGATTGGAACAAGGTGTTAGATAATCAGATTGGGGAAATAGATGACCGAAGTGGATGAGCAAGCAGTCAGAACTGGTAAACGATCGCTTGGAATGGATGAACAACTCTTAGGTCATGGAGACGAAAGATCAAAATGAGTAAACAATTGATCAGAATGGATGAACAACTCTTGAAATGAGGAGATGGATGCTTGGAATGGATGAAAGATTACTCGAAATAGGGAAACGATGGCTTGAAACGGACAAACACAATGTATGCAAGTTTGCCTTTTTGGTGAAAACGGGGAGAAACAGATGTTCAGATTAAGTAAATAGGTGCTCGAAACGAAGGGGTGATTGCCTTGACTGAGGGGATGATCACTCAATATGATGACAAGATGTTCGAAATAGGGGGACGATTGCTCAAAACGTGAAAACAAGCAGATGGGTGTTTGAAACAGCTGAACGAACAACGAAAAAGGCTATTTTCAGGGCAAGTTCTCCCCACTATAGGGCACAGAGGGGTGGATTTCCCCTCTGCAGGACAGGTCCACCCTTCTGCAACAAATTGCAGGGCAAGTCCGCCCCATTGCAGCAAACTGTCAGAAAACAACTACTTGACTTAGACAAAAAGTGCAAATGGACTAAAGGGTGAATTGTGATGACTGAATGAGAATGAAAATATTTAGGTCACTGCAAATGATAGGGTTTTAGGTTCCTAACTAGTTTTTGTTTGAATTGGGCAAACAAGCCTAACGAATGGTGAAGCAGGTTCCCCAAATGGTGAAATGAGTAATTGAAATAAGAAACAGAAGTTTGAACATTCGAAACGGGTAAACGGATTAACGAAACAGGTGAATGGATGCTTTGAATGGTTAAACAGAGGCTTGGAATGGTTAAACGGATGCTTGGAATGGTTAAACAGAGGCTTGGAATGGTTAAACGAATGCTTGGAATGATTAAACGGAGGTTCATAATGATCAAACAGAGGCTTGGAATGGTTAAATAAAGAGAAATTGACTGTTCAGGGGGGCGCATCCGCCCCTTTGCAGTAAAATGCAAGAAAAATCCACCCCACTGCAGTGATCAGGAGGGAAAATCTGCCCAAATGCAAAAAATAGGGACTTGGCTTGGATGAGAATGACTATGGCAAGGACTTGAAATGACAACAATGAGGCTGACCTGTCAAAAATTTATTGGTTTCTCACAAGAAGACACTTTAGACAAGCACAATCCTATGATTAATGTTAAGGGTATGGCCAACAAAGGTCTTAATCTAGGATGCACAAGGCTTTTAGGGAGTCCTCAATATACTCTCGATACATGAGGCCCAGATCGTGAACACCAACTCGTCACAAGCCTGAGTTGGGAACCCCAACAAGATACTGAAGGGCTCAGACCAACTCTTCACGTCTATCTAGGTATCACCCCAGCTTCAACGCTTCACCAAACACGACGTGAATGGATTGGGGTACAACTTTGGCTCTCCCCCGTCGGTTCGCGTGGTTGGGATCATCCCTTGGGGTGATGAAATCCCCAAGAAGGTCCCTCTAAAAAGAAGGCACTAATCATTTCCAGCTACTCCCTAGGCTCACATGAAGTGCAAGGGGAAACCGAAAACAAACTAGTGCCCCCTTGGGTGAAGCAAAAACAAAGACAACAAGCAGTAAATTTTACTTCCCCCTAATTAAACTATGTGCCTAGATGAAAACAACAAGGAAAACTTTTAAATTTTGAACAAACGGATGGCCCTGCAAGCAAATGTTAGTTGTTTTATCCTCTGTTCTTTGTTAATTATGAAAGTATGTTGCAAAATATTAGTAAGAAAAATCCAACTATACTCTCAAACAAACAAGGTTAGGGGGTTAGAACCTCAAAACTACAAAAAACTAAGATAAAAATGCAGTTAAAATACCCCTTTTTACCTTCCAAAATGTGTTGTTTAGGGAAAATTCGCCCCTCAACAGTGAAAATATTAGAAAATAGTGAAGCAGGAAGGAAAATTCGCCCCTCTGCAGTGAAAATATCAGAAAATAGTGTACCAGGAGGGCAAATCTACCCCTCTGTAGTGAAAATGTCAAAAAACAGTGAACCAGGAGGGAAAATCTGCCCCTTTGCAGTAAAGACGTCAAAAAATAGTGAACCAGTAGGGCAAATCCGCCCCTTTGCAGTGAAAGTGTTTGAAAACAATGGGAATAGGAGGGCAAATCCGCCCCTCTGGAGTGAAAATGTCAGCAAATAGTGAACCAGTAGGGCAAATTTTCCCCTCTACAGTGAAAATCAGTAAATAGTGGGAAGAACAGGGCAAATCTGCCCCTCTACGGCACACTGGAGGGCAAGTCAACCCCTCTGTGACCTGGAATTGCAAACAAACTCAACAACAACAAACGTGAAATAAAGGGACCCATTTGTGGGTCCCACCGAGCATGCCAAAAATGTGATCCCTAAATGTTTATCCTTTCTAAATGCTAAACAACTATTATGCACTAATGGAAGAACATAAAAGATACACCTCAAAATTAGCCTAAGGAATGATAACACAAAGAAAAAATAAATAAAACAAAGATTGCAAATGATTATACTTTTGTGCTATAAATTCCTTGGCTGACCCTTGATGTTTGAAAGCTTGTATGCTCATTGGATGGCTATGGAAATGATGTATGCAAGATGCGAAATGTGATAAATGCAAGTGCTAATGGCTAAATGGCTTGGTTAAATGGCTAATATGATGCTTGCGAATTGAATGAGAAATTTGGTAGCATGAGGGTGCAAATGGCTAAGTGTTGTAAATGACAAAATGACAAGAGTTTGGTATCAAATGCACGAGGTCCCCAAATGGGATAAAATAGGGGGTATTTATAGAAGAATTTGAATTCTCTAGAGAATTCAATGGTTGAGATTATACCAACAAGGCCAAGATGAAGGGCTATGGTGAGTTGAGGACTCACAAGCCCTCACATCTTGACATGTGTAATGTGAGATGGCCTAGAATGTGATGATGTGGAAGTGAGGTGGAAGGAAGGTACATGATGTGGAGGAAGGACAAGTACCTTGGAAAAAGGGATGATCTGACCTCTCAATAATCACATAGGGAAGAGGAGAATCTTGGGTGAATAAAAAATGAATTAAAAATTCACATGATTGGAGAATCTTGTGGATAAGACATGGTTTCAAAAGGAGAGGTGGAAAGTACCTTGGATAAAACAAGGTCCTTAAAAAGGTAAGTAATTACCCACATGTGACTTGATGTGACAAGTCAAAGATTCTAGAAGACTTTAGCACATGTGATGTGACAAGTCAAAGGTTCTAGAATTTTGATGGGGAAGAGAAGATTCCTTGGAAGAATAAAAGTGAAATAAAAATTCACATGGGGAAGAGAGGAGCCTTGGATGAATAAAAAGGAATTAAAAATTCTTTGGGGGATGGGGAGAGTTGACCAAGGTACTGATTAGGCTTAACTGATTAGTAATTAGAAGATAATTAGTGGTTAAGGAGGATTAGAGGCCAACTTGAAAAAGTTGGAGGATGTGACACATCCTAATCAAGGATTAGGCATGTGCACATCTCTAATGATGAGATTAAGGGGTTGATTAAGATTAAGAAAATGAGGTGACATGTGAGGAATTAAATAAATGTCATATTTATTTAATTCATTTGATGAAAAGGAGGATTAAAGAGATAAGGTATTTAATTATTACTTAAATACCTTAGGGATTTGGTAGAATTAAGGGTATTAATTAGATAATAGTGATATTACCTAATTAACACAATCAAAAAGATGTTTAGATGAAAAGGGATAAATTTGGACAAATGCAAGTGTCCAAATTTAGGTGTCTACACAATCTATTTGGTAATCTCTTTCTCTCAAACAATTGCTCATTCATTAGTACTTTCCATTGCTCTTTATATTTTTTTTCACAACCTTATATCCTTCTCTTGTAATAAAAAATTAGTATTAGCGAGAATAGGTTGTAATCTCTCCCTGATTGAAATAACCTCCTTTTTAGACCACTGGACTAGAGGGAGAGGAATTTCTGCAACATTATTTCTCTCATATGTGGGATCGAATATATCTTTTTCATCCTCCATGTTATCTGGGATATTTTCTAGATCAAAGTTCACAATATGCTCCAAAGTCAACCGACAATAATCCAAATATCTTATGTCCTCTTCAATTATGCAATCAGCCCAAATATCTTCCACTCTATGTACATGAGTGTAAGCCTTCTTGATTCGATCCTTGATCCCTTTGTAGTCTAAGTTGAGTCTCCTTCTCTAGGTACTCATCATGATCCATTATATTTTTGATTCCATGGATTTGGCTTTAGGAGATGTAAGATTGAATATCTTCCTATGGTGAGCAGAAACTCGAACCCTGACTTATGTGATTCTTCTTGTTTACTATGGAAAACTATGATCTATCTATAGAGCTCAATGAGAATGATTTTATCACTTAGATACCTCAGGAGCATGTGTAGATACAACAAAGCAACCAACTCTAATGTAAATGAAAGTAGGGAACTGTAAGTATAGACAACTAAACTTATTAACCACTAACCATGCCTCATCTGAGACTCTCTTGTTCTCAAGTTCTTTGTCGAACATGTAGAGATATGGGAAAAAAGGCATTGTTCACCCTTTTAAAGTGACGAATACGCTTATTCAAGGTCAACTACGAGTAGTATCAATACACTGTAATACATCTCCTATCCCCTCGGATGTTAACCTTGGAAAATTCCTCATTGATGCAACAACATAAACCAAATATGAGGTCATATAAAATTTTAGTGAAGAAGGCATCTTTACAAGTTGATCATGAATGGCATCACTTATTTGTTATCCCAAAAAATCTATTGTTTCCTCTTCTTGATAACATGAATATACAAGTACATCCACTCTTGAAAATGGGAAGAGTTAGGCAATCCTTTAACCCTATTGAGAAGGGTAATCAAATCATTAATTTCCTCAACAAAGTCACTACTAGGAAAGATGTTTGGCCTTGGGTTTATTAACCATCTTGCATTAATTGCCTTCTTACAATAATTTGGATCCTTATCATAGTGAGCTTGCACTTTCTCAACAGTAAGATTGACATATGTATCAATGCTAGGACACAAAGAAATTGTCTCAGAAATCTACATCTAGCCTAATGATTATATTTCCATTAGGATCTCTCACACTCTTGTCACCCTTATTGTAATGTGATGCTACTGCAAGAACAAACTCGGGGTTGTGTGTCGCTACTAGAAATGAAGCTACCAATTGAATGTTGCTTTCTACAATGCATCTCATCCCCTAATCTAATGGTTTCTTTTTAGTATGCTCCACAAACTCATACATGTCAACATGTCCTATCTTTGTGTCCTTTATATGTCATCAATGTTTGAAGAAACTTAGGTTGTTGTCCAAAAACCCCTTGATACTTATATTTCATGGATTTTTTGCTTAGAGACGAGTCTGCCAATTGTGAAGGAGCTCTAGGGAGATTAAAATGCTCATACCCTTTCAAAGACTTGAGTGCAAGAGCCTGATACAACATACAAGGGAAAATACAACAAGAAGTTTAGATTTTCTAGTGTTAGAGAAAAAATAGGTTTATATGCACTGGTGGGAAAAATGAGTTTTTGCATGTGCTTTGGAGGTTTAGATGTACTAGCACTGAAAAACTGAGCTTATGCAAGTGGATTGGTAGCTTGAATGCAAAGGCAGTGAAAACTGAGCATTTACATGGGATCTTCACTTTGTATGGAAGGACACAAAAATTCTAAGATATTGCATGTTGGTAGCATGTTTGATGCAAAAGTGGAGAAATTTTGAGCTATTGCATGGAGTTTTCAATTTGAGTGTAGAGATGTTGAAAAACTGCACTTTTACACTTGAAGTTTTCATTTTGTATGTAGTAGCATAAAAAAATTATGCTCCTGCATAAGGGTAAAACATAATGATGCAAGGGTAGGATTTTTACCTACCCCTACATGGGGTAGAACTTACTAAGTGCATTGGTAGGAAAATTCTTTGTTGTTACACTTATAAATGTATGTGAGCATGAAAGTCGAGGTTTAAAACCCAACTTGCATATTGGTAATTACTTACACATGTATTGACATGTTGATATGCAACTCGAGAAAGAATCCCTAACTTGCATCCTTGTGCAATGTACTATCATGTTAGTTAGGTTTTAAAACTCGATTTACATGAATAAATACTTAAACTGGACTCTTCAGAGAAAAACCTTGTAGGTACATAGTTTAATGGATTAAACGTGCAATTTCACAAAAAAACTTATGCTTGAGCACCAAAATTCTTTAGATAGGGATGGTCGGGGTCTAAAAATTGACTCTCATCATCATGTAAATTATTGCACTAGTTTTCACGACACACAGGTTTCAAACCTCGATTAACAAAATTGAATGATAACACAATATTTTCTAGCTTTAAATGCCACAATTATGAGTTCATGAATGGTAGATTTTGACATAGGTCAAGATGTAACCTCACAATGTTTGAGGTGTAAAAACGAGAGGGCCAAGACTCAAAACCCCATGAAAACACATAAAAAAACCTAAAAAGTAAAACCCTTGAAACAAAACGATTTCAAACTGGTGTAACCCAACGAAAACCATAATTTAAAACCCTAATCATTCATTGCAAAATAAATGAAAAGAAAATAGAGGATGGGAAAAAGGACATACTCGAAAAACTAAAAATGGTGACGAAACCCTAGTGAATCCGCTCGAGTCTTAGCAAAGATCTAAACATGGATGCACCAAGGAGGCAATCAAGCAAAGGATGACTTAGATGATCAAGTTAAAATACATCTGAGAAGGGTCTGATGGCATGCACCCATCACTCGAGTCTTAGAAAAGATCCAAACATGGATGCACCAAGGAGGTAATCGAGCAAAGGATGACTCAGATGACCAAGTTAAAATACATTAAAAACAACCATTAATACAACTCATGTGATGATCGAAGATGCAATAGCGGAAAAAAAAGTCTCACTACACAATTAAACATTTTGTAAAAGGTATGCAAGGGTGCTAAATTTTAGTGCTCCTGAATGTTTTAATTTTTCCAAAAGTATACAAGGGCACTGAATTTTAGTGCTCTTGCATATGCAAGAAAAATACTAACTCTAAAAACTGAACTTTTATAATTTTTAACCTTTTTACAAATTTCGAAAGGTGGAAAGAGGTAATTACTTGAAATGAATTTTTGAGGACTTGGACCATACATGAGGGAAAATGAGACTTGCCTCATTTTGTATGCTTAGAGAACATAGGCTACAAAATAGACAAGTCTCGTAGGGGTTATTGCATGAATTGAGCATAGTTGAATTCGAGGATAACAATATCTATCTCACGAGGACATTCACTAGGAGGTGAATACTTGTGAATATTTTCAATTGCATTAGGATTATCACCAAACACACAACTTGAAACACAAACCAAATATTTTAAGGACATCCATATTTTACCAAAATACATATCCATGGTGAAATTTTGCTTTAAATGTAGGTATGAATGGATTTTTAATGCAACTTTCAATTTTGAAATATGATAATTGATTGATTCTAAGATGAAAAAACTTGAAAATGATGACTTTTGAATACAAATTTTGATTTTAAACAATGTACATTCTTTCGCCAAATGAAATAAATTGAAAAAGCTACAGAAATATGCAATTTATGAAACTAAAATAAAGATCTGCAAGTACAAGGAAATAAAGTAGAGAGAGACAAAGATATGCACAAAATTTTACAAAATCACCGGTACAAGGACAGGTTCACCCAGGGGCGAATGGGTATTTGCACAAGGTTTTTAAAAATTAGAGTCTGAGTGTTTGACTTGATATTTAAGCTCACTGTTCCTAACTGCAAACAAATTCTTCAGTGAGAGTTTTTTCATATTTTTTGATGAAATGTAAATGCAATTGTATGATAAAAAGTGAACAAAAGTGACAAGTTTTGAATGGAATTATGTTCTAAATAGATGAAACACACTTTAATGCAAGCTATTATGCAAAATGTATGCAATGTTTTTGGGTTTTAATAAGTTTAAATGATGTAAATATGCAATATGTAACCCTAAATGAAATGGAAATTTCCAAACCTAGATTTAGGATTTTAAGGACTTCCAAATAAAAAAAGTATGATGTACAATGTTAGATTCATCAAAATTAAATGTGGGGAAAGGGATCCCCAAAGGTTTTAATTGTGTGCATGTATAGAACCTTAAGATCTCAATAGGTGTCTTTTCTTGGGGATTTCATTAGGAAAGAGATCAAAAAGTGTAAAGATTGACTTTCAACCTCAATGGCGAGTCAATCAAGCCTGTATCTCAATCCTTAGGACAATACGAAAGGTTTGGAAATAATGAAATGATTTGAAGTACTCAAACTAATTGAATAATAAAACTTAATACATAAAATATAGATTCTTGAAAATATAAAGACTATTATAGAAATTTGTAGGTAGATCTGAGAAGGGTCCGATGGCATGTACCTATCACTGAAAGTTGTTTTTGAGGTATGCTAATAGACTGGTTTTCCCATGGGCGAATGGGTCTCAATTGGGGCTTCCAAAATAACTTTTGACAGACCTCTAATACTCAATATTAGCTTTTGTTTGACATAGGTCCCACTATCAGAGTGGCAAAAATAAATTTTACAACTTAGTTTCCGTGGCTTGACAACAATGATGTTAATTTGTGCAACAATGAAAAATTTCTCCTTTAAGATCTCTTCAATTCTTCATCAACTTGTAACTTGCACATACACAAAGAGGGAAAAATGTTTTACTTGTTAATATGGAGTTTGCCTTAGTCAAACCCCAGTTTGGTAACTAAACTTTGATAGAAAGATAATAAAAATGAAAGGAAACGGTGAATGAACAATTCTTGCTACAACTCACCACCCTTCAATTGCTACCTTGAAGGATTGAAGATAAACACATCACTTCAAGAATTTTGGATCTTGCTTGGTTGATTGGCTTGGTTGATTGCTTGGATGCTTGAAAACCTACATCACAATGTTAGCTTTCAAAATATAGTGTGAACACTCATGAGTTTTGACATGATATTAGGATCTTGATTGTTGCTACAAATGACTAATAATGCTACTCTTGAAAATAGTATTTTTTCATAGGATTGCTTCATAAAGTGTGTTTTATTTCAACTGATAAAATAATTGTATTTATAGGTATTTATCTAATTTCCTAAAAAAATAGATTTCAAAAGTCAACACTTGCAAGTTGAATTTGGATCATTTAAAGGCCACCAAAAACATATTTTAAAATGGGTCCTGGCCCATAAAAGGGGATCCATTCACCCATGGGTAAATGGGTTCTGGCCTATAACTTTAGAACACTCATATTTCAAGGTGATTTAATTATTGATTGCATTTATTTAATATTGGTTCTCCTTTCAAAAAATGAGAAAAATAAGGCTTTGGAATGCAAAATTTAGAAAATTAGAAGCTTAATTAAGTCCAATAAATCAAGGGACCCAAACATAGTGTGAAATTATGAAGTTATAAAATTTCCTACACTACACTAACAAACATAACAAACATAATATTCTCAACACCCATAATAATTATGTGAGTTGTTTTTGATAAGATAAGCAGGGTTTTGAAAGGACTCAAAACCTTGTACAAACAGAAGAAATGGAACACTTGACCAAACACCAAAGTATCAAACTTTGCTAAAGAGAACGCTGCCAAAAAACAACAACCAACTAACAACAAAAAATCTGCACAACAAAGGTAGATCCAAAGCAAGGAAAAATAATAAGCACTAGCTTACGGCTAGATCAAATCATTACAAGTGTTTTGAAGGAAATAGAAACCAGAATGGATTTCCTTCATTGATCTTAAACCCTTCCTAAGTAGGAGAATGCAGACCCATATATAAAAAAGGCAACACCAACTCCCTAACAACATAGTCAATAAAACAAGATGCGGATCCCTAACCCCATCAAGTAGGAAACATGACCTCAAACCCTACCTATTTCTCCACCTCAATAGGAGAAAAATGGTCTTAAAATGCAAGTCCATGAGACCATCAATATTCTCAAGCCAACAACTCCTCCCAAGCAACATATTCATCAAATATTGATGGAAAAAGTATAATCCATCACTAAGGATACCAATCCCATCAGATTCCTTGAAATCCACCTCAATATGAAGGTGAGGAAAAAAAATACTGGTAACAAGAGCCCCAATACAACAACACCCAAAACCAATGACACAAAAGATATCCTCCTCAATAAGAGAGTACTCCGCCTCCATAGGAGCAACCAAAGGGAAAGCTAGGTAGAGAGGGAAATGGATAAGAAGAAGCTTACACCAAACCCCAACACATTCCTTGTAAACCACCTCAAAAGGAAAATAAGAAAAAATAGAAACGTGGGCACCAAAAGCCCCCACAAAACAAATCCCCCAACTAATAGCACCAAAAAAGTCTCCTAGGAACCATCTCGATAGGAGGCACTAGAAAAAGAACAAAAGATGCTCCACTACCAAAGCCAAACTATGGGAACAATGAATCCCAAAAAAAACTAAAAACCCACTAGAGCGTTCTAATAACAACATCAAAACGAAGGATAGAAACCGTCAAAAAGCCTCCAGATACCACCGAGACATGAAAACTGATGATGGGAGGAAACCCATCACCCACCAAGAAAGTACCCACATCAATAGAGTGGGTGAAGCCAACCCACCTAGTTAATACCACCACAAAAAACAGAGCTTTCTCAACAAATAAGCTTAAAGCTCTCAAGACTTCCATAGTTTTCCAAAGACATAGCCAATAGACCACTCTGTAAGACATGGCACTCAACTATCCCCCACGACCTCTGAAAAGGTATTTCCAGTGGTAAAAAACAACAAACAACAACCCAACTACAAAGAGTTGCATAGAATAGGGGAAGAACCCCCCAAAAACATTCTTGGACACACAAACCCCTATGGTAACCACAAACAACTCCAAAATAACAAAATTGAGTAGTCTTCAAGAACAAAAATTGAAGAAGTCGAGATAACAAGCGCAAAAGCAAGCTCAAAATCAACGCCTCCCTCAATGCCTTTTTTCAGGTAGCATCAACAACAAAGAAGTCAAATCTAATGCTAGAAGAAAATCAGGATGAGTCAAAGACCCTCGATCCCAAACAACATCAGTAACTGAAGCCCAAAACCAATGAGCATCATCCTTCACATCTGCTTCGTCAAAACTAGCCTCATTTCCTTCTATAGATTTCAAAATCCCTCTTCCTACCCTGTAATAGCCGCTCATGCTCCCATTCATGTTATTCTTCCTTTTACGTGAGTTGTTACTATGTAAATACTTTAAGTATTTTCCTAAAACCCATAATAATTACGTGAGTTGTTACATTATCTTTTATAAATTAATCTACACATACTTAAATTATATGTAAACTAATCAAAGATTTTAGGCAAAATAAGTTTTACATAGAAATAATATCATGCTTCTTAATACACCCATGATACGGATTACAAACATATGTATAGGATTTTTCATATCCTATATTAAATGAAACCTCTATAACAACTCCTAAATATATGAGTTGTTTTAACAACTCGTTATACTCACATAACCAATATCTTATATAAACCATAAACACACTAACAAACCTAACAAACATAATATTCCTAACACCCACAATAATTACACGAGTTGTTACTACTTGACTCACTATCACACATTATTAATACATGTGAGCACTAACATTAAGTCCTAACAAAATTAAATAATATTAATAATTTTTTTAGTAAAAAATAAAAGTTGAGAAGATTTGACCAAAAAATATTAATTTAATCTTGATTTTAAAAAATTAAAAATTTATATTTATATTTTTTCATTCTTATGAATCACCTTATTGCATATTTATGTTCTAACTTTTTATCATATATTAAATAATTACTATAAATATAAGGTGCTATAAATGTGTTCCATCAAGCTATAATATAGGCATGCAACCATTTTTTCCATCAATCTAGAATATAGGCATGCAATCGTTTTGTTGCATAAGCTAGAATATAGGAATGCAACTGTTTTTTCTCCATTAAATGAAATATCCTAAAATTTACATTATAATGATTAATATATTATTTACAGAATTTTAACAAGGTCGCATTGTTGCGAAGTTCCTGGTAAATGTTGGCTAGATATTTTGCTCTTTGATTTGTAAGAAATATGAGTAGCGGTGGTCCAACCAAACTAGCAAGATAACAATTGATAGTTGTATTCTTAAAGTAGTTTTGTTTGACAATACAAATAGATAAAGGACTTTGTTCATTCACCTTAATCCCCACCCACTCTAATAGATATAACAATGGTAACAGAAGGACATAGCCTCTACATAATCCCCACCTACTCTAATAGATTACAATGGTAAAGGAAGGACATAGCCTCTACATAATCCCTACCTACTATAATAGATAACAATGGTAAAAGAAGGACATAGCCTCTACATAATCCCAACCTACTTTGGTAACTTAATAATTATCATAAGTTTCATGCAAATTTAATTGAGAAAGCTCGATATGGAGGGTTGCTAGTTGTCCTCTGCAAACACCAAACATGATGGGTGACTCCATCAAGTCTACTGATAGAGGCAATAATTCCAAAGGCTAAGAATGGTCATTCTTCACGGTTGAAGTTATCGAGAGAGAGCTTCACATGAAGGAAAAGCAAAGGGACCCACTCAGAGACAAGAAATTGCTGCATCAAAGAATATAAATAAATATAAAACTGAGAACCTCTGGTAGGGTTGTTTTCAACTTTGTGTATGAGTCATATAGTTCCCTCTAATGCAGTGAATTCCATTGCAAGGAAAAATACAAAGAATATTATGAAATGGTGTCACTTTGTCACCTCTAATTTAATACAAGGTTGTGGAGAGTAAGTCCTAGCCAATGTTGAGCACTGACCAATGCAAGAGCAATAAAATGCTAGAATTTTTGTTAGTGGTTTGTGAAAATCGATGCTTGGTAATGAAGATATCAAACTAGTAAACTTCTTGGTACATTGAATTTGACATGCAAGGGTAACTTTAAATACCCTTGTTGTGGCTTAACAATAATTAGTGGAAGGGAGATGCACTATGCAAATAGACGATTACCGACTTCATTAATATACTTTTGGGTAATTCATGGTTGAATGATTTGGATTCCTATCATAATGAGATCTACAAACTAGAACCTTTTGAAAGGTGGAGGTTTTACAATGGATATCTTGGGTGATGCAGGTACAACTGAGATGATGTCATTCATCCACATTTCCTAGTTTTATGAATAGATAGTTTTACTTATTGGTTTTCAGCAAGGCACAATCTTGGGCCCTTATTAATGAACCTCGAGTTGTTTATATCTTTAAAAAGGCATGAACAAGGACCCTCTAAGCATTTAATGAGTGTGATTCTGTTGGAAGATGAATTACTCCGAGAGGGGGGGGGTGAATCAGAGTAATGCACAATTTCAAACAATTAACTTCAAGAGAAAATCACAAAATGGCCTTGAGACAAATTTATGAACCCTCTTAAATTTCAAGGTGAATACTACCACATCAAAGAATTTTAGCAGAATGACAGATTGATAAAAGACTTACATAACAATGTCAAAGCATGATATCGATTGTTCATGTAAACTTGATTGAACAATTCCTTTTAATGCTTTATTTCCACAAGACTTCAAGTATGTTTTGAACACTTTTATAACAAAATAAAATTCTTAATCAAGTATTAGAGCATTGGATGAAATGCATTTGACAAATGATAGAATGAAAAACTTAAACAAATAAGCACATGAGCTGAAACACAATTGCACATATTTCACCACATAACACATTATTATCTTGAGTGGAAAAACCCTCTTGGGGTATAAAAAATCACTCGAATAATTCCTTTAATTATTAGAGCACCAACTCAATCAGGAGCACCAAATCCATTATTATAAGAGCACCGACTCTTTACAGTTTAGGAGCACCAACTCCTTTTATCAATTCTGAATAATATCAATGATTCAGAGGGTTTCTCTATTTCAATAAAACCTTTTACCAAAACTGACTGGTATACACAATACCTTAAGAATTCAAAAGAAAATTAGAATCCTTAAAATATCAGGTATAGCAGTATAATGATTTGCCTCTCAAATATTTTCAATATTTCAAATACATATAATCAGATTGGCTTAAAATCCATCTCTATTTTTCCTCTCTCACATTCAGGTTCGAAGACCTTCAATATATATATGCACAGAAACAATGTCAAACTGTTTTCCAACTATCTTTCTCATAACTGATTCTCAAATCAAAAAATTCCATTAGGGTTTCCAAACAACCCCAGAAACCATACATCAAATGCCATTAGGGTTTCAAAACAACCCTTAGAAAAGATTAGAACTTGCAAACCCTGAATATGAAAACTGATAACTAATCCCTTGCTCTTAAACAAAAATTCTAGAACCCTTTAACAAAAATGTTATACCTCTTAATCATTTTTCACATTTGAGCCCGATAACAACCTCTTATTTCTTGAAACAAACCAAAGAATAAAAACATAGTGTTATTTGGTAACTAATGCAAAGAATCAGAAATAATTTACCCAAATTCTAGCTCTTTCAACCTGTCGAGCTACCCATCATTCTTTCTTCCATGTCGGCTCTAGGCGGCTAGGGTTCAACTTTGCAATGAAAAACTTTGCCCTATTTTCTTTTACCATCGAGTACTTTGACAAAATGTATAAACATTTGGAATCCACAAGCCACATTCTAATCATTTTGAAATCCACAACCACTGACAACTTGATGTTACAATCATTTGTCATATTTCTGCCCACTCACAATCAACGTGAGTAATGAAAACACAATGATCTGAGCTGTCATTCCAAGTCACATAATGTCGCTGCCAAAGCCAAAATAGCATGTGCTAAATTGAAACCCGATAAGTATCAATGCTAAGCACTGGCAAAAGTTATGTAATAACTATGTCGATGATAATGACGTTAGTGAAAATGCTAAAGATGTCAATCACTTTATAAGAGATGCATACTCCTTAATTATTCTGCCTTAATGCTTAATGTTAAGCATTTTAAATAATATGTATATAAGGCTCAAACACAATGTAAATTGTGTATCAAAAACAAACATTGAACTCATGTAAAATGTGAACCAAGTGTATTTCGAAATACACTTTGTACAAAATAATATGATAAGCCTTGTAAAAATGACAAGCAACACTATTGCTTATTCCCCTTTGTAAACAAATGCAACATATGCATGCGACTGAATAAAATCAAGTAAGAACTGAAAGCCATCATGCCAAAATGAGTATAACCAGATATCACTGTCAAAGCAATGTGATGATCAAACATATAAAATGATATCACCTGATATACAAAAGTGATCAATGCCTGCAAATGAGTAAAACCCCTGTCCAAGTGCTGCACACAAGTCTGAATGATCAGTACAATTATATAAATTGAATCAACTACACTGTCCAAAACAACTGAATGCCATAAAACTGAATATGTAGCAACCATGTGCAAATTGAACAATGAATACCAATAACCATGATGCCAATGACAATGGAGCAAATCAAAACTATGAGAACACAATGTCAAATCTGTGAGAATCAAATGATGCCAACTGAAATGCCAATAACAATCAATGTAACCAATCAGTTTTGACATCAAGGACAAATGCCACAAAGAGAAATTCAACAGATTCATAATGCAATGCATCTTGGTAGGGTTAATCATGTTAATGGAGGAATGCCACATGACCTAATTTTTTTAGTTCTTTTAGTGTGGGATTTAGGATTATGTGGAGATTTTGGGTTTCTTTACCCTACAAGATACATTTTTTTAATATTTTCATAAACATTTTATCAAATACCAATATCAAATTTCTTTGTCCATATTAAAAGAAGGATGATATTGAAGTTGAGGATGGTATGTATGTTTCAAAATTGAATCAAAGTCAAATAGTGTTTTAGTAGAAGAGATGACACTATTCAATTCTTATTGACCAAAAATGTCTTTAGGACCTAACAAAAGTGTGTTACTTGTTTAAAATATTGTTTGTTTGTGGTTATAGTTTTATGGCCTATCAAAGCATGTTTAGTTGTCTAGGAGATTGACTGTATATTTTTCAGCGTTTAAATGAATTTCTCAGGGTTTCTTTGTTTCCCTTCAAGCTTATGTACAAGGCCATTACGACAAACATATGTTTAATATCAAAGAATCATGTTTTATGATGGCAAGTTAAATAGAAAAAATGTTTCACTCTTATTTTCAAATGTTTCCGATGCACCCATAGTGTGAATTATAATATTTCAAAATAACTTTCTTATTAAAATTGCTCACCTTATGTAGATAGACAAGATTATCAATTTGTGATGATTGATTAGCCGTATGTATTGTTACATTCCCAACCTCCCCTCTCCTCTTTTGTAATGAATACTTGAAATTGCTTTTGCAACTCAAAAATCCTCATGAGCTATTTGACGAGGAGAAGATCAATATGATTGCTAACTTTTTGATCAAAATACATAACGGAAGGTCCAACATTGAAAAAAATTTGGAATTTGTGTAGTTTCTTCTTTGTGGTTCTTGGTTCCTTAGACCGTTTGATCTCGTGAATGATATTAAAATCTTATTCATTCATTCATATCATGTCATGTCATATCCTCCTACCCTACTATTTTGTCACATCCCTGGTAATTAAGCCGATAGTTTGGAAGTTGGGGAGAGTAAAGGCGGGATATGGGTGCCACGACAAGGAAAGATGACAAGATATGGTGCATTTAGTAAGGAATGGCACCCTTGTCATTTCACGAAGGTATGGGCGTCCATTCTTCAGAATGAGAAGACTGCAGGATACGAGAAAAGATATGGTGGCTGACAGCATTTAAACCCCCACGAACTCATAGTATGCAGATTCATGCATCGTTTGAAGAGATGGAAAGTGAATAAGGAGTAGTAGAATCACGTGGAGAGATAGAAATATGTGTTGAAGAGATGAAGAAACTTGCAGATAAATGTCAGTGGAGACGCTGAAGCAGGATATGTGTAGTATAGTGGTTTTTTTTTGGAAGAAACGCCTCAAGAAATGTGGTATTAGGGACAACAATAGTTGCAGGTTATGCACAAAATGGATGTGTTGAAAAGACTTGGAAGCTTTTAGGAAAAATGCGATTGGCAAGTGTAAAGCCAAATTCCACAACAGTTGCCCATATCATCCTTGTGTATCCTAAAACAGGAGTATTGGAATGGGAGATAGACCTTTGCCAAAGAATAAGGATGGAAGTTTTATCAGATGCTAGAGTTACAATTGGCATGGTAGACGTGAAGGTCGAAGGAGGACGTCTAGACATGATATACCCAAACGGATTTGCTAAACACTCACTCCAGGTATCAGCTAGCATAGGTAACCTCTTCTTGTTACCACTCTCTACTTGTTCTCAGATGGGTTCATTCTATTATGTAATCTGAAAGCACCCTTTTCAATATCAAGAACAAGAATGATGGTTAAATGGTTCATCAGCACATTGCCATTATTTCGGGTGTAAACAAGGCCATTTCAAAATGATAGTGTCTTATTTAGTTTATGATACTTTTCATAGAATCTAAGTCTATAATTCTTGAAGGTTGTTAGAGGCAGAGAGATGTGTTCTATTAAAAGTTCATGGTTAATTAAATCATATATTATGTTTGAGGTTTTTAAATGGTAGGATCAAGATTTAGTTGGTTGAAGTGTATAGAAAAATATTATTATTTGGATTCATGATGTTGATTGTTAATAACTCTATTATTAATTTAATCATTTAATCTGAGTTAAGGTAAATGTTGATTTACATCATTTAATAATTGAAATCGTAAGGTAAATAATATTATTATTTGTATTAAGGTTATCTCTTCATATGATAACCTAAAAAACATAATACTTTTAACTATCTTGAGTACTAGCTTTGGCATTAATCATATTTAAAACAAGTTTACCATTACTTTTGTATGCTTCCTTATAGTTGGACAATGCACTATAGTTTACTTGGTGTACTTATCTTGAAGACAACAGTTTTAAGGACTATGACAGTGGTATATAATATGAACTTTTGTTCAATAAATCCAAGTACAAGATTAATGGATGCGTTTTACATACAATTTCTCTATATTTGGTGATTATATCAAGGAAAATATAATGATATGGTTGATATCGTACTGGATGTTGTCCAGTAGCTGCAATAACAAAAAGTATTTAGAACTATAAATGTCAAGTGCAAACAATATCTAGTCCAAGAACCAAGAACCAAGATATCACTAGAATAGTGGGTTACACAATAAAGAAAATGAAATTAGAATGTTAAGAGTACTATTACTACTAATATTATAAAGCGTATATCCTTATATGAAAATACGATGAGCCTAGTCTTGCCAATTGTCTAGAGCGTGACTCAATATTGATCATGCTTAACACAAATTTGTAAACAATGACATATGTCTTTTAGGTTCAAAAGGAATTTATGTCCAACTTTATTAAGATGATGTCACATATTATTATGATACTTGATATCCTTGAACCATTTTGAAGTGGGACCCCATTGGGAGCCTTATTGAGACTTTCGCATTATTGATAGTGTGACTACACAATGTCTATTGAACTCTTAAGTACAATAGCCTTGATATGTGAACTATCATGGGAACTAAGGAAGGGGAAATCTTGGCTAAGCCCAGGATACACCTACGTTGTAAGACCTATGAGGTTTAAATACTTGTGATATTGGAAATATTTAAATAAGAGTATTGGGATTGTATCATAAGGAAGCTAAAATTAGAAGGTAAAGAACTTTAAGAGATTAAGGATATATTGTTATTGGATGTATACCTTGGATGTTGATCCAATGAATTTAGTGTTGCCAACTATTTAGATCCAACTTGCATAATGACTCTGCATGTAGAAAATTTATAACTATTGTGTTATGTCTTTCAAATTTTTAATAATATTGTATGGCCTTATAGAGGCATGACATTCTAACTAAGATTGATGTTGTCATTTAAAATGATCATGGTGATTGACCATATTAGCATAGTGTCATATAATGAATAGATCTTGAGTATTGCTCCCCTTATTAATAGGAAATTTATCCTAATGGTGATATTTATTCTATTGGGTTGTTCTCATACATGAATGTTAAGGGATTTATCATTAGTATAATATTGTGGTTTAAGATATCAAGAACCATTGCACATGTGATATCTAAGATTACCAAATCATGCATGGTATGCATGTTATCACAATCTAGGCCTGAATAAAACCTTATGTTATAAACTATGTGGTATTATCATTAGGATGCCAAAATGTGGCTTGATGTCCTTGATATGTAATCGTAAGGGTTCTAGCATGCTCACTTTGATTTAGGATCAATACCATTGGGAGGTATAATTAGAAATCTTGATGTCCTTAGATGGAAGGTTATAGTTTAAGCCGGCTAAATTGGGAATTGTGTCCAATCCCTTGCTTGTTATTAGGCACTACTAACTATTGGGAATCATTTAAAAGAACCCTACTGGAGTAAAACATAATAATTAATAAAACCCTAGGTTATGGGAACCTATGTGTAGGTGTCCTTTGAGAAACCTTGTAGGAGAACTCCGTGTGATTTGATCCATTTGGAAGCGAGTATGTAGGTAGTCCTTGGGAGAAGGATGTCTATGTGACCTCAAGTCCATAGGGGGAGGGTCTAGGGGGATAACTTCCAATTTTTTGGGTTGTTACCAATTGATTTGACCTTCTCTCTTCAATAGGCTTCAAATGAGGCCAAAATGGGTATTAGATAGTTATGAAAGAGTTAAGAAAACCTAATAACTTGTATTTAATACATAATGTGTTTTTGAATAGTAAGTCGAATGAAGGGAATGGATTGGACTACTTGGTAGTGGGTATGTATGTTGAGTTGATCTTGTCTCGTGTTGGTTCTAGGTGATTTCTTTTACGTGTTGTGAAAACTAACTTCAAACTTATATGATTATGTATAGGCTCATAAAGATCAGTTGATTGCGATCTACTTATTCCTAATTAGGATTCTCTCTTACAGTTATAGTGCTAAGTTGGGTGCAAGCGCTAACTTTTACAGCAACAGATGGAGTAGGACCCTATGAGGGCATAGGTCAAGGTGGTAATCCTTTAACACATAGGCTATTCCTATCCATCCTAGTTGATCATTGATGGAAAATCCTATGATCTGCTAAGAGATAAGCTTATCCATGCTCAAGATTGATAGGAGTCAAGGAGCATAATATGTCAACGAACTGTTAGCCATACCACTTGGATAATAGGATAGATTATGCTAGGATCATGTGGGCCTTGGGCCCAATGGCATGCCAACGATGCATATCTTGTGTTACTCTTGAGGCTTGGACAAATTCTACCAAGAGCATGTGGGCCTTAGGGCTAGCGACATGTTGACGATGGACATCCAGTGTACGCTAGATGGTTGAATGATTTTCCACTAGTAGTATGTAGGCGATGGACCACCTTTTTTTGCTTAGTCATCTAATGGACTGCAGGGAAGAGAGTTTCTAATGAATAATAGGTAGGTAACAGTTGGGTCTGTCTCATATTATAGTTTGGCCTATCTTGATGTAGAAGATGGTATCTTGGATTATCTGGGGTAGGTAGCCCCTTGGGATCATGACGAGATAATAACCTATATATAATTGAGTGTGTTTATACACTAATGCCTCCTTAAGTAATTGTATAAATGGTCTACGGTTGTGATCATTGTTATACTGGTGCCCTTGCTAGTGATGACATCGATTAGTATGGGATTCTTGATTGTTGTCATAGTAGGCTTATTGTTAGGGTTAGAAGGCATATATCTAATAAGTTAAATGTAGATTTGATCAATAAAATAGAGAAATAAAACACACAAGAAATTATAGTAGAAACAATACAACACAGAGAATTTAACGTGGTTCACCCAATCTGGGCTACATCCACAAAACCACAGCCATCCAATGATTTTATTATCCAGTGCAAAACATATTACAATATCATGAATAATGCCATGCTACAACTCTCCATCCTAGCCGCTTATAACAAGTTTTTAAAAGTTTCCAAAAATTAGGGTTTACAAAGTTGTCCTTTTCCTTTTTCGGTGACGAAGTGAAAAAAGGTGAGGATACATGAAGAGTGTATAGTATAGCATGATCAGTCACCACATACCAACAATTTCCCACTTGGAGACTGATCAGGCTCCACACCAACACAATCTCCCATTTGGAGACTAATCTTGGACAACACCACTGCACTTATAGCTCCCACTGGAAATAAGCACCTTGGACCTTGCTGCTCTATTATACTTTTAACCATGAAGACCAATCGAAGCTGAAGAGGAGTTCAACTTTTCCCTTGTCACTGCCTTTGTAAACATATTTGCTGGATTGTCATTTGTATGTATCTTTTCCAGCTTTACCTGTCCATCCTCCAATACTAACCAAATGAAATGATATCTCAGTTGCATGTGTTTGGTTTTAGAGTGCAAGGCAAAATTCTTTGCAAGATGTATAGCACTCTAGCTGTCTGTAAACAAGTGATTTTCAACCTATGTTTTTCCCAACTCTTCCATGAAGACTTGTAGCCATATCATCTCCTTTGCTTCCTCTATTGCAGCCACATACTTTGCCTCTGTGGTGGATAAAGCAACCACCTTTTGCAACTGAGAAATCCAACTCACTGCTGTCCCACCAACTGTAAATACATAACCTGTGGTACTCCGCATGGTATCTATATCCCTTGCCAAATCTGAGTGAACATAGCCTTTTAAATCTGTATTAGAGCCCCCAAAACATAAACATATATTAGATGTACCTCTCAAGTACCTAAGAATCCATTTTATCGCATCCCAATGCTCAACTCCCGGATGACTCATATACTTGCTAACAACTCCTATGACATGTGCAATATCCGGTCTCGTGCATACCATGGCGTACATTAAACTGCCTACAACTAAAACATATGGTACCTTGGACATTTTTTCTTCCTCCTCTTGTGTCTTTGGACACATATCCTTAGTCAATTTTACATGATTGGGCAAAGGTGTGTTGACAGCTTTTGCATTCTCCATATGAAATCTCTACAACACCTTTTCAACATAATCAACTTGAGATAGAGTTTTTTTTCTATTTTTCCTATCTCTTGTAATCTTCATACCAAGGATTTGTTTTGTTGCCCCCAAATCCTTCATATGAAATGAATTTGCTAACTGTTGTTTTAACTCCTTTATGTGATCCATGTTAGACCTTGCTACAAGCTTATCATCAACATATAAACATAAAATAATGTAGCTATCTTCACCTAACATCTTAAAATAAACACAATGGTCTGAATTACACCTGTTGTAGCCTTGCTCAGCCCTAAATCTATCAAATTTAAGATACCATTGTCAAGGTGCTTGCTTCAAGCCATATAAATTTTTCTTCAATCTGCACACTAGTTTCTCCTTACCTTTGACCTCAAATCCTTGTGGCTGTTCCATATATATTTCTTCTTCCAAATCACCATGGAGAAAGGCTGTTTTAACATCAAGTTGTTCTAAATACAAATCTTTAGCAACCACAATACTTAAAACAATATGAATAGAAGTCATTTTAACAACTAGAGAAAAGATTTCATCAAAATCAATACCCTTTTTCTGTGCAAATCCCTTTACAACTAGTCTGGCTTTAAATCTTTGCTTACCTCCATCCTCCTCTTTTAACCTGTAAACCCATTTGTTTGGTAAATCCTTTTTACGTGCAGGCAACTTGCATAATTCCCAAGTCTGATTTTTTAGCAAGGAGTCCATTTCTTTTTCCATTCCATGCTCCCACTGAACCTTGGTATCCACCCGCATAGCTTCATGATAACATTCTGACTCACCAACATCAGTTAATAAAATAGAATACAAAGAGGGAGAAAATCTTTCTGGAAGTCTATTTATCCTTGAAGATCACCTAACATTCACTGGAGTTTGTGGTATTTCTTGTTGCTGTTGTTGTGGATCATGAGGAACCACTAGAACATTGTTGTTTGTAATATCATCCACCACTGCATAATCCTTTTCTGTCTTCTAATGCTGCTGCAATAGATCTTTGTACAACACTTTCTCATTGAATATGACATCCCTGCTTCTCATAATTTTCTTATTTTCAAAATCTCAAATCCTATAACCAAATTCATCAATGCCATATCCAACAAATATACATTTCTTTGATTTTGCATCAAGCTTGGTTCTATTTTTAGAATCTACATGTGCAAATGCTTCACAACCGAAGGTTGTGAGAAAAGAATAACTCACCTTCTTACCTATCCATGCTTCCTCTGGAATACCACAACCCAAAGGATTAGATGGATCTCTATTAATTAAATAAAAAACCGTGTTTACAACCTCTTCCCACATGTTTAAAGGTAGGCCAACATGCAGTGTCATAGTTCGTGCACACTCCATTATTGTTCTATTCATGCGCTCAGCCACTCCATTTTCCTGTGGAGTCCTTGGAACCATTTTCTGCCTACAAATACCATTAGAGGAACAATAATCTTCAAAATATTTGCTGCAATACTCACCACCATTATTAGATCTGAGACATTTTAGCTTTTTACCTATCTCATTCTCAACCAAGCTTCTCCATTTTTTAAAAGTTTCAAATACATCAGATTTCTGCCTAAGGAAATAAATCCATACCTTCCTAGTTGCATCATCAATGAATGTAACATAATACTTAGAGCCACCAAGAGAAGATACCTGAGATGGTCCCCATACATCCGTATGCACAAGCTCCAATTTCTCATTTTTCTTTTGTTTCCCATCTTTGAGAAAACTAACTCTCTTTTGTTTTCCATAAACACAACTTTCACAGAAATCCATATTAACACATTTTAGACCTGGTAAAACATTCTTTGAATGAAGTAATTTCATACCTTTTGCACTCATATGCCCAAGTCTATTATGCCATAGTGCTGATTCAGAATCCACAACAACTATCTGATTTTCTGCTGTTGAACTACAACAACTGTTCCTGAAAATTGATTTTTATCAGCAATAGCTAAAATAGAAGGAACAGTATGATCTGTACAAAGATATAAGGTGCCTAATTTCACACCTTTTGCTACCACTAAGACACCTTTTGTAACCTTCCAATTTTTATCACTAAATGTAACAACACAACCTTCATCATCTAGTTGTCCCGCAGAAATTAAATTTCTTTTTAACCTTGGAATGTGCCTTACCTCATGTAGTAGCCAATGATTCCCATTCTGCAACTTAATCTCGATTCTTCCCTTTCCAAAAATCTGATAGGGTTCGTTATCTCCCAAATAAACCAGCCCAAAATCCCCTTGGACATAATCAAGAAAATAATTTCTATGGGGTGTAGCATGAAATGAAGCCCCTGAATCTAACACCCAAGAATCATCAATATTGTCAAGGGAAAGAATCAAAGCATCCTCATTAGATTTATTACTTACCACATTTTCCTCCTTATTTCCTTCCTTTTTGTCTCCTTTATTTTTTCGAGATTAACAATCTTTCTTTAAATGACCCGGCTTATCACAATACCATCAATCCCTCTTATATCTAGATTGGGACTTTCTGTCCTTTGATTTTCCTCGTGACTTCCCATGACTTCCAGAATTGTTTCCTCTCTGCTTTGTTCTACCCCTGCTTTCTGCATACAAAACACTACCTGATGTGGATGTTCCACCTGAGCTTTTTCTATGAATTTCCTCGCTCAAAATAACACCAACAACATCATCAAACTTCAATGTATTCAAAACAGAAACATAATTGCTAACAACCATTACCAAGTTATTCCAGCTTTCAAACAAAGAACACAAAATCAAAAGAGCCCTAACTTCTTATCAAAGTTTACTTTTATAGAAGTTAATTGACTGGTAGCCATATTTAACTCATTTAAATGATCAAAAACTGACCCACCTTCTACCATTTTCATATTAAATAAACGCTTCATAAGAAATATCTTATTCGAAGTGGAAGGCTTTTCATATAACTTCGCTAGCATTTCCATCAACTCTTGAGTTGTCTTTGCTTTGTAATATTGAACTCCACCGATTGTGCCAGGTATAAATGAATACTGCCAATTGCCTTTCTATCCAAAATATCTCAGTCCTCATCCGACATTGTTGTGGGTTTCTTGGTTTTCCCTTCCAATGGCCACCATAAATCCTTCTGATAGAGGTAGTTCTCCATCTGCATCTTCCATAACTGATAGTTCTGCCCATTGAACTTCTCAACCTTCAACTTACCCTCGTCTGCCATTGCTCCCACTTAACTATTAGACTCCCACTCAACCATGAGACTTTCCTGCAGATGATAATCGAAAACAACCCACTCTGATACCACTTGTTAGGGTTAGAAGGCAGATATCTAACAAGTTAAATGCAGATTTGATCAATAAAACAGAGAAATAAAACACACAAGAAATTATAGCAGAAACAAGACAACACAGAGAATTTAACATGGTTCACCCAATCTGGGCTACATCCACAAAACTGCAGCCATCCAATGATTTTATTAACCAATGCAAAACATATTACAATATCACGAATAATGCCATGCTACAACTCTCCATCCCAGCCGCTGCACCAAACCAACAAGCAATGAACAAATTCTTCCATGTTGTCCAATACAAATATAATTAGGAACTACATCTCTATTAGGAATTCAATGCTACAATTTATAAACAAAATAGAGCCATAGTATACTTAGCTATCTAGCACATCAATATGCAAAAATCAAGAATATTCTCTTAAAAACTCGACAAAATTACTCTACAAGATAAACAAAGTATTTTAATTGATTTTCACTCCATGATAAATGCATGGATTCATTTGAACAAAGAGAGGTTCAAGAACCTAAAACTTCAAAAATTGGAACCAATTAGACACAACACTCATCCCATTGTCCAATCGTGGATGTTCAAGTAATAATAATTTGGTAGGATCTATTTTTTTATCTTGGCATTCATGACGTAGTCATTATTAGCAATCTAAAAATACAAGAGTTGCTACATTAAGATGAGGCAGACAAATCAATCCATTACATAATACTCCATAATTACACATTTGTCATTACCAGTTCTGCACACCTAGGAAAATTCAAAATACTAGATACTTGGCTCACAAAATAAAAAGTTTAATTTCTTTCAGAAACTAATTGAATCTCTTAATCTATTTGAAGTTTATGGATCTATGAAAGAAAGTGGAGATAAAACTCTCATAAATAGGGAGGAAGCAATATGATATATTTTATGTTTGCATTCAAATGAGCACATCGTGTTGTATACTAACATTACGTAATAAATAGAAATTAATACATAACCACCAGTGGTAGGTGAAACTTTGAATTTTTTAATTATATAGGTTTCTGAAACAAAGAAGAGAAAACATCTCTATAATAAATCCTACTCTCTCTCATAGGATACAAGCATTTTCTAGTGATCATCTAGGTCTTCCTCCAACAAGCCTTGTGTCTCTACCACACATCCCTAAATTTTGTTTGGAATCTACCATATTGCACATCACTTTGGTTCTTAGCATGCCAAGATATTCACATGATGCAATTAGAATTGGAAACAAGCAATTCATTTTATTGGATATTTCGAGTAGTTCATTGCATTCACTTACCTATGTGGGCTCATACGGTATCATAGTCTTCGAAAATATTATCTGTTCATTATGAGAATTAAATCAATAAGCCTAAGGAACTTCTTTTCACCATGGTTCATGAGTCTAATGTTATTAAAATAACTAGTTAAAGCTAATTAGAATGAATTACAAAATATGTTTCCCTCATATTGATGGTCAAACTATAAAATTGCTTCCATAAGAATAAGATAGCACAACAATGAATAGGGTACCTATTATTAATGATGAATGTGATGACAAAGTAGGTGAGAACCTAAACACACTCAATTTTTTTCATTTGTATAGAAACAATAGCAAGTATTATGAGTTGAGATCAATTTCAATGTGAGGTTGAAGAATATAAATTGACAAAAAAACCAAAAAAATCAATCAAAAGAATACCTCTAAAAAGTAAACCATTTCCTCTTTCTAGTGCACCGTAAGATATCAAACCCAATGATTTGGTATGATTTACCAAGGAAATTTTCAAGGACTATCCTTGAAATTTTACATTTCTTTCTATCCTAGTATGGTGAATAAGGATACACTCTTGTTGGTTCATTTGCTTTGCATTTTAATTGTCCGCTTTCGATTATAAATATCCAAGTTGGAATAATTATGGTAAACTTATACAAAGCATCACACATAAAGGAAGTGATTTTTGGCGAGCAACATGCGTTAATGGTTTTGGTTTTTCCGAACACTTTCAATCCAACAAGCTAGTCCCTTTTGGTCAACCACTATCACTACCACTATGATAATGGGAGATTAATAATCGCTCTTATTGGGAAAAAATTTCGTGTCAATTTGATTGAAGAAAATTCATTTTTCAAATATGTTTTGTTATAAAATTTGTATCTATATTTTGACAATAGGCAAATATTTTTTAAATAGAAAAAATTCAGCTCTAAGTTGTTAGAGAAATAATTATTAATAACTAGTTAAAAAATAACCCTTGCCTATAGTTCTCTTGGTAGAAACTAAAAAAAAAATGTCTTTCATTTCATATATTAAGAAATGTAATCAATAATTCTTTCAATGTCCAAAATAAAACAATTCTTAAGTTATAGATAAAACATATTTAAGTAAATATACTAAATAAAATATTTTAATGGAAATATCTCTATGCCTCCTTTTCATATCTATTTAGAATATCTCTCAATATATCTTAGATAAATATACATTAAAACATCTCTAATATATTTAAGTCTCGTAAATATATATATACATATTTGTCTGGTATTAACCCCTGTCCAAATCCTCTCTCCTTCATCTTCCTCTATTCCTTCTTCCTCCGTTACCCCCCTCTTACTTCCTTCCTACATCTCTAATATATTTAAGTTTTGAACCAGTAAGACCATAATTTATGGGAGACCTCATATCCCCATATTTGTCTGGTATTAACCCCTGTCCAAATCCTCTCTCCTTCATCTTCCTCTATTCCTTCTTCCTCCGTTACCCCCTCTTACTTCCTTCCTCCATCATCCCATCATCTACCACCTTTCTTCCTTCCTCCGTCTCCCCTCCGTTACCCCTCCTTCCTATCTCCTTCATCCCTCGGCTTCCTACTTGAGTCTGCCCCCTTATCCTCCACGCCATACTCCATTTTTTCCTCCTTTCACTCCTTATCTCTCCTCCCCCTGCCATCAGCTATTCCTTCATGCTCCTCCTCTCACCGCTATCTCCACTCCTTTGCTCATTCCTTCACACCTCGTCCACCTCCCAAACTCCTTCCTCTGTTCCTTCTCAGCGAACTCCCTTCCTCTAGCTGGCTTGACCCCGTCAACTCCTAACGCCATATCCCTACCGTTTTCTCCAAGCTTCTGTCGCGGGCCTTCGTGGCCTGAACATCACCTACTGACCGGGTACTCCGTCTGCCAATCGTTCTTTTGTAGCGCCGCTAGCAGAGCCAACACCGTGTGGTAGGAGTGGGGTAATTCGACCCTGAGACACCCTATCAACAGGGCCTTGTGACTTTACCGTCACACTACGGGGTGAACCCCATAAATTAATATATTAGTAATCATATTCATTTTATAATTATAACATCATTATATATAATCACACATATATAAAATATCATATGAACCTATGACAATATTTATAATAAAGAAAACATCTTAAAATTTAATTCATTTAAATTTTCACATGATATTAATTTAACTCAAATGACATTATAAATTATTTTTCGAAATCCTTTCGAGAACCAACAAAGGTTTCGAAACCTAATAAGAGCTCCAAAATGAACTTGATTTTCACTTAAATTTCTTCCCTTTTGTTGGCATGCACTAAGGTTATGAGAACCACCCCAAGGCCTAATGCCTTTTGAAACTTCATGAAGGGACCGATGCAAAACAAACTTAAGTTAAAATTTTTAGACGGTCAAGTGGAAAAGGGGTTGTGAAAAATCAATCGACGCCTGACATAGCTTCATAAACCAATGCTCAAAGGTGACAACTTGACATGGTTAAATTTTATTAAGGGGTGGATTCGATTTTGGAAGGGTGCGACCAAAATTGCGGTAACACCAAGGAATATGAGAGATTTGATCACAAGAACAAATGTGATGAGACTATGAGCTTGATTGCACTACATGCTTCTCAAAGCCTATTCTTTCATATTGAGGAGTGTACTAGACCATGATAGGTATGGGATAAGTACAAATAATTTTTTGGTTCAATTAGTGATGTTAATTCTTTGCAATTAGAGGAAAAATTACATCTCTTTCTATTGATTCATTTCCTAGCATTGGAGACTATTTAGTTAAGTTCAAATCTGTAATATATCTCAATTGCCTAGATGTGGGAAAGACAAATATGATAAAGAATGTATATTGTTGATTTTTTTAAAGTTGAAGGGGCCATTTGATTTATTTTCTTCTTCATTTTATTCCTTTAAAAAGTGTGACACAACTTTGTGCTTTTACCCATAAAGAAAAATTTATTCAGTTAGATTTACTTTCTAAGAATTAGGAATTGTTAGCACAATCACCTAAAGGAAAAAGTAAGAAGAAGTATAAAACTAAGACATAATATAATGAGACTCCCACCTCTTATAAAGAGGATAAAACTAAGAAGGAGAAACCCAAATGTCCATATTGAAATAAACCAATGTGTGGTGAACATAATTATTATAATAAAGAGTTAGACGAAATGAGACAACTTCTTAAGGAGAATAATTTTTTTTCCTTCAAAGTCTTCTAGTTCACCTTCTTCTTCTTCACAACCCTCATCATCCTCAAATTTAGGATCATTAGGTCATTCTAATGGAAGTGATAAGATGAAAGGTAAATTCTTTGTTGTAACTACACTTTCTTAGTCTGTTGGATGGATTCTTGACTCTAGAGCTTCCAATCACATGTCATGTTCACGAGATCAATTATTTTCATTTGAGCCTTCCCTTAAAATTAATATATTGATGATTAATAGTAAGTACATGGCTATTTGTACAAAAGGAGATGTTGACATCTATACTAGGAGATTTAATAGTGTCCTATATATTCTAGAGCTTGCTAATAATCTTCTTTCTATATATAAAATTGCACATAGTGGTAGAGGGAAGAGTATTGAGTTTACTCCAAATTTAGTGTTCATTAGAGATTTGCATAGTAGTGGGTAAGGTTGATCATTATTCTAGTCTTTATTTCTTTTCACATTTTTCTTCTACTCCTAATGAGGATTCTAGAGCTCCTACTCTTGCATTGAGTGGGGATAGTTCTTCAAAGGGTCATATTGGTCACTTAGAACTTTGTTTTAAGGTTCCTCCCTCTTTAAATTTTAGTGTTGTTATGCCTTCCCGTACTTGAAGTTCAGTAGAATGATTTTGGTCTTTCAGATTTATCTTTGTGGGATGGTTACTTGATAGGTCTATGTGATCTGGGTTGTTGTTCTCATATTGCATATTTGAGGGTTACATTTACAGGGTTTCTCTCCTTTTTGATGATAGTTTCATCTCAAATCTTGTCTCATCATCATTGTCTTTGGAGATTGTTCCTGAGTTTCCACATAGTCTTGATTTTTTCTCTTTTGGGATAACACCTGATTTTGTTGAGACATATTCTTGCATAGAGACACTTGATCCTTTTTCAAAGAATTTTTTTGATGTTTCTTCCCTCATATCTCTTCATGGAGTTGGAGTTTCTTCAACATCATTCATTGGATTTGTTTCTTCACAAAGGGAGACATGTTGTTTGTAGGCATTGGATTCTCTTTTGTCTTCAAGTATTCTTCATTATTTTTGGAGATAATTCATTATAGCCTAGGATGCATAGTCTCTATCTTTCTCTCCTATAGGGGGTATCTATTGTATCTTTGTGATGGATATTATCCTCGGGGGAAATTGTTGAGATCTCTATTCATCACTCATTTCATCACTTGTATGTGATGGTTTTTGTATTCTCTCTTTTAGAGAGGGGTTTTTCCCATGTGATTTTTCTCCTTTTCTCCATTTATGAGAGCATTTTTAAATGGGTACTTAATATGGCCTTGTAGTTGTGAATCATCTTTGTATCATTTGCATAATAATATAATTCATACGTCACACTTAAGGAGGTTGTTGGTGTAAATATGTATTTTACATATATCCAGTTCATTTATATGTCATATTTACATGTTAAGTTTACTTAGGTCCTATGAATCATTCTAGAAGTCTTAGTTGTCACTTAGATCTTATCTTTTATTTTTGGCATTTAATTCTCGAGTCCTAGGTCATTTAATATTTTAAGTTAGTTGTCTCATGTTATATGATTAATACACATGTCATACTCTTGTCCAATCCTATTCTTCACCTTGTCTATATAAGCAAGGCTCTTGTACACTTTGTATCATAGGATCATATCATATCAAGAAAGCTATTATCTTTTCATAGTTTCTTATGGAAGGCTATCATTTTGTTTTGTAGGCAATCTTGGAGTATGATATAATTTTCAGCTCCTACAAAAAATAGTATTCAATGATGGGAGAGTGAAAATGATTACCAATCCATTGAACATTCCAAGGATTGCTTGGAATTTAATTTCTAACTATAGTTAATGATGCTAAAGTGCATGTGATTTTTGATAATAATGGATGTAGTTATAAGAGGAATTTTGGTGCTTTCCAAGGGATATTAGTTTCATATCCCCTTCTTAAATGTAAGATTATTGAAGAACCTTATCCCATTTCCTTAATTTTTTCTCATAGGCTAATAGAGTGGTAAAATGGGAAATAATTAAATTTAAGTTATCTAAAATTAACAATATGATATATTAAAAAAATTAATTATATTTAATTATTTAAAAATATTATTATAAGTGTTGTTTAAAAGTGTTGCTAGGACCAAGATCCTAAAAGCTATTATTTAAAAAGACACTAATAATTTATAAATTTGAGAGAAAAATAAAATAAAATAATAAATTTGGACATAAAGAAGAATCTTCTTTCTCATTTTATCAATTTCTTCTTCTAGAGATTGAACACATTTTCTTTTTCTCGAGGATGAAAATCCTTTGTAAATGTGGTTTCAAGGATGAACACCCTCCTATTCACTTGAGTTATTTCATCCAAGAACCACTAGTGAGCTGGTATTTGCATTGAAATTTTATTTTGGAGTGTTGTTTAAGAATATTTATAGCTAGTGGGATGATAAATAGGAGGTATTTTTCATAGCGTGTCAAATTGTGATATTACTATCAAGATTTAACCGTATAGTTTTATGAGTCAAACTCATTGACCCGTATTTCAATTTGTTGTGGGACGATTTCAATTTGTTGTGTGGAGTGAATTATTTATAAAATATATAAATATTGTTGTTGTGTGAATTTATGGTTATTTTAAGGTTGATGGAAGCTCATTCCATATTTATTTGACAAGGCAAATCAAATCGCTACAATATAGGTATTCATTTGTATTGGCCCTGCATTATTCATGAAGATTATTCACATAATGTTGCTTGTCTATTTTTACCCATGTTGTAGATTTTTTGTGGTTAATTGTTGCCATATTGATTCTTTTCATGTCATTAATTCTTTTCTCATGTATTTCATATTTCTATTTGTTAGGTGTATATATTTTAGACTAGTCAATGAATTCTTTCGAGAAATATAAATAATTATGAGTTATTTGGAAGTTCCATAAAGTTTTGGATATATGCTAGATAGGGATTTGGATGACTGTTTGGTGTGGTTCGTATAATTTTTAGGTATAATTTTGTAGTTTTAGACTAAATTTAGAACATGTTTTTTTTTAGATTTTATAAGTATTGATTGCATATCAAAATAATTCATCATTCAGAGGTTTGCGTCCAAATGTTACAAACATGTCATTACATGTCATTACATTTTATTGTCATTTCTATTATTATTTTAAGGGGTAAATGCTTTTGACCTGAAGCTATGAACTAGTGAGATCACAAATGGGGGTACCTCATCCCCAATTTAAACATTCAACAATTACACCCCAGTGGGGTTTGAACCTTGATGGAAAGAATAACACCACACCAAATTAACCATCATACCAAGCCACTATTAGAAAAATATTATTATATATTATTATGTATTATGTATTATATATATATTAGATAGCAAGAATCAGGTAGCACCCCTATAAACTAGAGTGTGCCTGGTAATTTTTTTTCACATGATTGATAACGTTAGCATGAAACACCCTCTGATACCATGGGGTTAGGGGGAGACTAGACCTCGCGACCTCTTGCCTGCAACAGGATGTTTTAGACAATTAAGCTAGGCCCCCCACCCTTTGCCATTTCTATTGATTAGGTATTGAAATTTATAATTTTATATAATTAGATATTAAACTATTTTAGAATCTATCTTATAATATCACTTTGTAACAAGTAGTATTGAATTTATTACAAAGAGATTCTGGATGGTTCACCGTCATATCCATAGCATTACACACATCAACATGCAGATAAAATCTTTGCTCAAATGAACAGAAGAACCTATCTATCTTAAAAGAATCACTAAGATTTTCAAGTTAAAGACAATCTTAGCTATCTCGAGGCTTGGGAATGTCAGGTCTTGATGTAATAGATTCACTTAGGGTTGTGAAAAAATTATTGTTAATCACGAGGGACCTATGGTTTTCAAGCTTAATAGTAATTATAGAAGACAAAGTAACATAAAGATATAACAGATTCAACATGTATTACTCCACAATTTCATGAATACAAACTATTTAGAAGAAATATTTCATGAATTTAGACCATTTGCAAGAAATATTCAACATCTAATTAAGGAAAAGTATTAAAGATCCTAAAATTAAAGGGACTCCCAGTTATTATCCACATATACACCAATAAATGTACTAAATCAAAGTAAAACCATTCTATAACTCACCAGATTGCTTCACAACTATGCATAGAATGATGCAATAAGTTTAGAGAAAACAAATAACTATTTACCACTGAACAATGTCAATATGCACTCGAATCCAACACAACACATTGGATTTTTTGATAGGAATAAACAGTTAGCTATGTAAGATTCAATATAAGGAAATAGCTTTCAAATTAGCTTTGATATTAGCAACTTCTATGGAATATACAAGTTTTTAGGTTGGAATTGAACAAAAAAAATGAAAATAGAGATAAAATTGGTAAAATTCCAATATTATGTCTACCACTTGTTCAACAAATTCTGATCAGTAAAAATGAATTACATATGACCTTTTATATAACACAAGGCCTCCAAAGAGTTTCAAAAAGCACATGGCAGAGTACAACTAATCCAATCATAGCATAGCATGCGTGGCACAAAATATAGTTGGCACTGAAAGATATTTTCCCAATTCTGGAAATAAGTCAAAAGCATTTAACTTTCTTCTCCATGGCTGAAAGCTTTGAAATTGCGGGCAAACACACATCAAGTCCACTCAAGTCTTCAAATAAAATGTAGCAACCAATTGGATATTCAGAATGATAAGGTGGATATAGAAGCTCTATCTTCTTTCCTTCCACTTACACTATCATGCCTTGGGTTTGGGAAACACATATGCTGATGCAATGCCAAAGAACTTGACATAGTATTTTCTTGCCAAATAAAAACTCAGGTTTCCAATTTTTTGGTTACCCACATCCTTGCATTAAATGCCTTCCCCACGTACCTACCTTCAGATAACACATCTTAATTACTTTAATATCACCTGATTCATCCGTGAAATCAATTTTGCTGATTGTCCATATCCATGCTGAAGTTGACCACCTCCCAAACCTGTAATCAACACAACTTACATCACTTCCATATGACTACATATAAACCCCTTTAATGCATGAGTCAAAAAAAAATCACTATTAAATATAATCCATACAATACCGACTCCTTAGAAGCTTATGATTAAAACCATGCATTTTTATGGTTTCTCGAGTAACCTCGCTTATGCACGTTTTCAGACATTTAGTGTTATTGAGAATTTTGGGTGACGTTCCTAAGCCTTAATTTGATTATTGTGATTTTAAATACCCGAGTACCCAAATATCTAGTTACCCGAATACCCAAACACCCACGTTGTCGCATTGACACCTTTTTCCACAACCACCTCTTGAATTGTGAGACTTTAGCGATGTGCCCTATTTATCTCATTTTTTGCCTGATACTTCATTTTTTCCATTGTGGTAATTTGTTTTGCCTCAGCCTTGCTGTAGTTGACTTGTCCTAAACCATGCATCCATGCTTGATTTACCCAAAAACCTGGTTATCTGGATTTTCATGGCAACTTCTACAATTCAAACCACACTTCAACGTATTCTGAGCTTTACCTTCACCATTATTGTTCTCTGACTTCTACTAAGAAGGTAATTTTAAAACTTGGGTCCCTAAGCTCTTGCAAACTTGGGGTGTGTTGTGTAACCACACAACAACTAGCAATCAATAAAACTAAATTTAAAAGCAACAAGAAACCAAAAAACCCAATCAAATTAAAACTTATGATTATTTTCCAAAATAATTTGCCAAGGAAAATTCATTAATCAGCATAAGGATCATGAAACCTCTTAAAAGGTACTAGTGTGTGATTTGATCAATTACCACCTTTAAAGATTAATAAAGAGATCTAGGTTGCTTATATTAGACTACATAGTTTGGTTTTCCCTTTCAAGCCAACCTTGAATAGAGCCTTGTTGTTAATCAAGCATCCATAGCCCTGACAAAGTTATATTTGTAATTTCTTCCAAACATAGCTCTGCTACTAATCAGGCGTCCATAGCCCTAGTAATATTTGGGTTACCTAAAAAGATGATTTCTCTTTTTATATTTATTTTTTGTATTTTTAATTTTCTTATGATATTTCACTTAAGCTCTTTCTGCTCAACTTGCTAGCATTGAAGCATGCTATTAAGATTGGAATTACAGTGATAACAAAGAGAACCTTTAGATTTTTCACCTAATATGAACCTCCACTATCCATTCTATTAATCCCCAAAAACTTTACTTAAATTTCTTGAATCGTGCGACTTCTTAACGAAACTTCATAAACACTATACTAATTTCCAAGTAGTCCTAACTTTACATTCTAGAAAATAAGCATAAGTTCCAATTTTCATGAGTAATCAACCTCGAGATTACCTTTAAATTTAGAGATGTTGGTTACCACCTTACCAAATGCTTTACCTTTAGAAATCGAGATCCATTTGCTTAGCTGCACCCTTGAATTCGGTGGCTCAATTACTCCTCCAGTTAATTCACTGTCATGTCATGATGATGACTCCGCCTCGAATATCAGCCAATATCCGTCCAGTTGAATTTCTCCATAATTAGCACCAAAGCACAGCTTGATCAACACGTATGCTCACATCCTCATTAATTTGCCTTAACCTTTGCGACGTATCCATGCTTGCCACTTCAATCGCTCAAGATTTTAAACCTTATGCATACGCCTGATAATTTTCGACACACATGATCTCGCTTGGAGAACTTGAATGATGACAGTTCAATTATCCGGACCCGAATTTATTAATCTTCATTCTTCACACACACTTCCCTTACTTAACTTTATGCTGATTTGATCAAAATTCAATTTGATTTAACTAATTGAGCCTTGAAATGCTAACTTGAACCAACCTGGTGTGCATTATCCTAGATTTTATGCAATCCACTAATTAAATGCAAAAGTACCATAGCTTTTCTGGTTTGCTCTATAAATTGAGATCTTCTTTCCTTGAATTTACATCTTGCCTTTCTCTAAATTTCAATCTTCCTTTCCTCTGCATCTTAATTCGATGGATACCCCGGTGTTCCTTACTAGTCCTCGTCGACAAACTAGATTTCTTAGATGAATCGCTAGCCAAAGGCTTCAGAAGGTATTTTTCATTAGAATGCCTTCAACCAAAGCTGCGTTGAGAATGGTCCTTGGAGATGATTTTATGGACTGTGGGGAGCGTTACATAGTGAAATCCGACTTATCTTCACGCTTCGTCGCCTCACTGATGGACATTGGTCTTTCTCGAGAGGAGGTGTAGACTGCTACTGTAATGATTGTGCTGTCAGATTACTTAGGCAATTTTGACTACACGCTCATCGTGGCACAACCAAGGATTGGAATTCCAACTGCCAGAGATATTCCCCGCTATCTAAACAAGGGTGTTGTGGTCCCTTCATTGGCAATCTGCAGATGATCAACCTTGACGAGCATAGGCACAACGTCCACCTGGGATACTTGCTGCTCATGGACGAGGCCAACTAGATTGACTAACAATGTGTGCCATAGATTTTACCTTTGATGAATGTGATACCAGATGAAACCTTGTTTTGTATTTTTGATGTAAATATGGGATACCTCTGTTAATATGCAATGAAAATTTGATTTTACACACGCTAATTATGAATTTTCTCTTGTGATTGCATGATTGCTTCAGATTTTGCATTGCGTTACTTTCATGTTAAATGATTTGCATGATTATGTTGTTATGCTCTTAATTTGAGGTGAATTGAAACTTGGGCTGACATTTAGCAACTTGCAGACCCAACCTAACACATTAAAAACCTACAGCCTAAAATAATTAACCCTAACTTAATACTAACCCTACTGCTAATTAAATTGAATATGACACCTTGGATTCCAGCATGAAATTCATTTTTTAGGACCAATTCTGTTGTAATTTTAGTTTGAATTTTGGCTGGTTTATCTTTAAACTCACTTTTCCAACCATTGGTTAAAATGTTATAAACATGCATTCTTTTAATTTTTTGTATTGAATGAACATATACTTGAACACATATTTACTAACTAGTTTCCTAATATGGATAGAAACGACCTAAGGGAAGGTTGATGTCACACAACCCTTTTGATCTTTGGACTCCATGCCTTTGCACGATCCTTGATCACAGGCTCTACTCCTTGTGTGTTCTGTATCTCGAGCTTGCATTTTCACAACACAACTGTCTTCTTTTGTACTATACTCCTAAAGCATGCCCTCATTGGCACCTTATCATGAACAATTCATTCATTAGTTGATGTTTCAACATCATGTACAAGATTATCACTGTAGTGTAGAAAAAATGTACACCCTTATATTTTCACACTATGTTTACATCCCCTTAATCAATTGGACTTAATTAAGCTTCTAATCGCCTAAATTATGCATTCCAAAGCCTTATTATTCCTATTTTTTGAAAGGGAAACCTATATTAAACAATTGCCAACATTAATTTAAACACTTGAAAATTGTGCATCCTGAATTTAGGTCCTAGGACGCATTTTCCCAAGGGTCCTCTTTAAGTGCTAGGACCCAATTTTTAATATGTTTTTGGTGGCATTTTAATGATTCAAATTCAAATTTCAAATGTCGACTTGTGAAATCTAATTTCCAGGAAAGTAAATAAATATCTATAAATACATAAATAAGCAGTGAAGGGATGCAACAAAATATAGGTTTGTAGTGAATTAGGAACCACTAATAGAGGGTAGCTAGTTCCTAGTTTCCACTAGGTTGAAAAGCTCTAATGAAGATAAGAGATAACTAGTGAACCTATGGGGAGACAAAATGGTGAATTAAGGGCGATGGTTGAGTTGTTTGGGAAGAAGTTTTAACTACTAGAAGACCTAGTATTTATGGGAGAAAAGACAATTGTTGGTGGATTATTTTGGGGAAACAATATTTTTAGATTAGAAAAGTAAGAGACAAAAGGAAGAAAGGCATGTAACAAATATTGTAATTTCTATACTCTTGTTGCTCCAAAAAATAAAATAATAAAATAATTTGTGTTGGGACATTTGTGTATTTGTTGATAATTGAAGCTACATGATTAGGTTGCTTGCTAAGGTTCCCTAACCATGACTGTACTAATAATTTTCCATTTTGATGTTGATTCAAAATTAAATGACATAGTCTGCCATTTTGACATCGATGCAATTCTTCTTGTTAAATGCTAGTTTGGTATTGACTAGAGTTTGCATATCATTATTTGATATTTTGGCATTGATTAATTTTGTCATACATTCTGCTAGTTTGATACTACATGTAATCTTGATGACTTTCCACTAGTTAGTTTATGATTACTTTATTGTACACAACCTAGTTTTGTATGCTCTCACCTTGCCCACATTGGGACCTTGGTGATAAGAAATAGCTTGGGTTTGCGTTGATTTATTTATTTAATCAAACACAAATTTGTGTTAATATTCTTGCAAGGGACATTACGACTAGTGTGGCAATTTGTTTAAGATGGAGGCATCTATTAATTATGACTCCATTGTAATTGAAAAATGAAATCCATGTATTTTGTGGTACTAGATATTGAGTCACATTGATGAAAAGGGTATTCAAACCATGACTAGTAAAAACATTGTGGTTTTTTTAGGTTATTATACTAAGTTTAATTTTTGTGAGAATTGTGTGTTTGGAAAACAAAATAGAGTTAATTTTCTTATGGGAAGTATTAAAGATAAAAATATTTATAGGAACTATTCATTCAAATTTCTTTGGTCTACTAGAATTTATGGGTAAATCTAGATATTATGTTTCTTTTATAGATGACTAGTCAAGGTTTACTTGGATATATTTTCTAAAACATAAATGTGATTTTTTTGTAAAATGAATTTAAGGAACTTGTTGATTAATATTTGGATAAGAAAATTAAAGTCTCTAAATTTAATAATAGAGGTGAATATTTTTATTTAAAATGATTTTTATAGACATGCAAGTATTGTGTGATAGAAATTTTCCCCATGAACACTATATGAATAAAGTAGATATTAATGAATAGATCTAGGAGCATGTTGACTGTTGCATAATTATATTGATGTTTTAGGTTGAGGCTATGAGCATTGTATGTTACTTGGTAAAGGGATCTCCTTGTTTATCTCTAATTGATAAGAAACCATATGAGGTGTGGTAAGGTAAGAAATCCTTTGATTTACATCAAATAGTTTTTTTTTCTATGGGGATTTTTCTCATGTGCCGAGAGAGAAATGATCTAAGTTGGATCCAAAGGATTAGAAGTGTATATTTGTTCAATATGGTACACATATTAGGGATTATAATATTTGGAATACTTTTACCTTGAAAATGTGTTATTTAAGGATGTGTTTATTAGGCAACTTAGAGTATTTTTTTATCTAGGATAGCCAAAGTAAAAAGAAAGGAATATAGTCCATTTTGATAAAAGGATTGAGAAGTAAGAATATGCATGCATTGAAGAACAAGAAGATGGATCTAAGGATGGAGATGAATAAAATATGATTCGTGAGAGAGTTCTTATATGAATGATCATGTATAAAATAGTAAAAATATATTATTCCATCATTGAGAAGGTCCATGAGGTAATAAAACCTAGTATATAGGCATAGCTCACCGAATTTTTATTATGCATTTGATTTATCTTATACTAATGATAAAACTAGATTTGTTAGAGAAGATATTTATTTGAAAGAGCATGAGCATTGGATTGAAGCAATACAAGATGTTTAAATGATGACCTTTGATATATGTGACAACTAAGATCTTGTGAGTTTTTTGTAGGGATGGAAGCCCATTAGAAATGTGTGGTATTTAAGAAAATTTAAAATTATATTGTAAGTTAGAATGGTAAAAGAAAATATTGGTGGCAAAAGGGTAGTCCTAGAAAGATAGAGGTTATTTTGGTGATTTTTTCTCTTGTCGCTAAGTTAACTTCTATTAGATCTTCTTTATTTCTATTACTAATATTTGAAATTTTTGTTATAGAAAATGGATATCAAAACTACATTTTTATATGGGTTTATTGAAGAAGAAATTTATATGAGGCAAATCAATAATTTTATGGTGGAAGGAAAAAAATTGGTTTACAAGTTGAAATATTTATTGTATGATTTGAAATAGTATATGTGGATGTGGTATCCAAAGTTTGATGCTTTTACATTGAAGCTTTTAAGTTTGTAAGAAGTTAGGAAGATCATTATATTTATTTTAAACTAATTGATGATTAGTTATTAATTGTTATATTGCATGTTGATGGCATGTTTATTAGGATTAATAAGGGGATGATCAGGGAGCTCAAAATTTAGTATTTTGGTATGTTTGAAATTAAGTATTTAAGGCTTAGAAAATTTATTTTGGGAATAAAATGTTGAATGAACAAGATAATTGAGAGGGAGGGGTGAATCAGTTGTATCTTATCAAAACATCAAAACCCTCATTAACATTTAGATCCACATGCATTCATCAAAGCCTTAATCTGTTATGATGAATTAACATGAAAAGTAAATAACAAAAATTGAAACGACTTTAACACCATGCACAAGAGAACACTAGATTTACATGGAAAACCCAATGAGGGAAAACCATGGTGAGGATTAGCTCACAATATAAGTAATTGAAAAACCAGTTACAAAGGTTTATTTCCAGAATAGGACACATTGTCCATAAAGGCTCATAGCCAAGGATCACTATCGAAATGAAAAAGAAGATAGAGAAAAAAGGTTACATAGAGAACATGATCTCAATGCAATAGAGATTCCACCACAATTGCTCCAACACCTTCACAGTATGTTTGAATGATTGCAGACACCTTCTGCTCATTGCATCCGATAATCCAACACTTGAAAGTTCATACTGCTTTGCTCAATTTTGTATCATTCACATCTCACACTTGACACATTCATCTATCTTATCCTCCTTCAACAATTCAACTCTTACTTATATTGTCCTCAAACTTGAAACCCTTTCCAAGGTCAACTATGCACCTCAAACGTGCAAATTCAAATTAGGTCGGTGCCAAAACACTTACATGGAAGATAGAAGTGAATACAAACCACATCAAAACTTAATTGGGACCCAAATCAACAACACCACTTAACCACATGCTACCACACATAATATTTTTCCTTCACATGTAGTGTATACACCAGGTCAACTGTTACCTGTGCAAACACCATTGAAATTTTAAGTACACACTTCCTCAAACCCAAAGATGACTTGCGAACCACACACCACACTTGAACATGATCTAGAATATTCCTCAAACAACCTAAAATCCAAAAAATCCTTCGCAACAACTTCCACCTAAAGAATGTACAAACCTAGTACACTCAGACTACTCTGTCATACACTGTTACTTGAAAACTTATCTTCCAAAGAACCAAACCTCAAATCCTCTTGATTGAGGTAAACTACCAACACCATAAACACACCTGGGTGGGTGCATGGAAATGGGTAGCCATTCCATGGACACCCTAAAAAGAGAGAGTTGTAAACCATAACGCGAGCGTGTTATAACGCACTCGCGTTATGTCTTCGGTTAAACCTAGGCAAGGTCTCGACGGCTACAACTGCAAAGCCATAATGCGAGCGCGTTATAACGCGCTCACGTTATTGACTGTTAAAAGCAAAAAAACAAATGCAAATCTCTCATTTACATTTTGACTATTTTTTTGTGCACCCGCGGCCAAAAACACCAAAATAGCGCGCTCGTGTTCGAGGAGAAGAATTTCTTCACCAAGAATCCAAATTTCTTCACAACGATGGCACCACGATGAGGAGGAGCTGTAAGAGGTAAGGATTCTATGCTTTTTATTTTGAATTTGTTAGTTTTAGGTTGAATTTGTTAGTTTTAGGTTGAATTTGATATCCATTTGTTTGAAATTTTAGGAGATGCAAATCAACCTACAAACCCTCAAAATCCTCAACAGGAGGACCAACCAAATCCTCAAGATCAAAATCAACCACAAAATCAACCTCTTCCACCAATCACTCAACCCCCTCCTGGCACTCAACAAAATTTAATGAGTGAAATTGAAAACAACAAAAAACAAATTGAGGATTTGATCAATAGGTTGAGTGATCCAAATGGTTCAACAACAGAAAGAATGACCCTAGCAAATTCCTTGAAAGATATGTTAACAAACGTAGATTCAATTAGCAAACAAATAACTGGATGGGAAGATAGGAGGCAGGCGGCTAGGGAGTATTATACAAATAAACTATCATACAAAGATGTGAAAGATTTAAAAATAACAAAAGGTGATTTGTGCTCATTATTCACTGACCCACGTACAAATCAAAATCTTACCCTTAATGCGAACAGGTTTCCTATCCATTGGTGCCACCACCAAAAAATGAAGTAGCCGTTTTATGATAGGTGGTACATGGTCTTCGATTACCCATTGTGCAACAATTGCGAGGTCTCGCAATATTTCCTTAGGAAACTATACAGTGAGTTCATATTGAACAAAATCCCAAATTATTTTGATATGAGGGATTTCCAGGGGAGAGGTGGGGGGTCATCTCAGGATAGACCTGGTGCACAACCAGATCCTACACGGCAAGGTAGACGAGCTCTCGCTAGGCCGCCTCATGAGCACATTGTTATGCCTTCCGTCGTGAAGGAAAGTGCTGACGTAGAGACATTGTAGGCAACAACACTTTGACCCAGAGTGTCATCCATCATACTAGCCCTATTCTACAGCACCATCCAGGGGAGTCTTCTACTGGTGGTCTTCGAACACATGCGTGTCAATCTTGCGGGGCTACTTCTTCACATGACCCCACCGACCCTCAAGAGACTGGTACGCAGGATCCTTCTGCAACTATGGAGATGGAGAGGGCAACTGACATTTTGCATGAGGCATATGGCATTGATAGTCAGGTAAAAGTTATTGCATGTGTTCATTGAATTTAATTTATTAAATTTCGATTTTGAAATGAAAGATTAACTAAAAATGTTTTATGATTTTAATAAAATTGCAGGGTCATAGTGTTGAGACTGGATACACCGGCCCCCCACCAACCTATTTTTGCAGTACACCTATCGCTAGGGTATGTAACTAGTAAACAATTATAAGTTTATTGCATATTAATGGAATTGTTTTACGAATGGTAATTTAATATGCAATTTTGGATGTTGAACAAACTAATATTGGAGGTTTTGATGGAACACTTCCTAGTGGCGGTGGATTTACTCAAACCTTCACGCAGGTAATAGAATAAAGAGTTTAACTAATGAATCAAGTACTTAATAGATTTGTGTAGTTTATACATGCACATCGTTGATTACGTTGAATAATTTGTTGTTTTATTTTTAGTTGTTGCGAGACGATACACCTCCGGATGTGACGAGGGCAATGGATATTGGCGTGACATCTGCTATACAATCCTCGATGGATTTGACATAAGAGGTATGAGGAAAATTAGTAAATTTTAATTTACATTTGTTGTTATAGATGTTAGTTAGTCAGAAATCAAACCATTATTGATTCACATAGTTTTTGTCTATTTGTATGGTTTATACAGGGCTTGAGCACACCTGAGCATGGGCGTGAGGATATTTCCCTCGTGGAGAGAGATCGTGAGATGGATGTAAGTGATTATTTTTTCAAATATATCATTTTTTATAATGTAATTTATATATATTCATGTCTTTACTTCTTATTGTAACAGTTAAAACTTCACCATGAACTAAACCCTAGGAGGAGTAGCAAGAGCACTCCACGAGCGCAATAAAAATGAGTGACAAACCTATCGCCATCCGAGCGAAAAGGAAAGGGAAAGATTTTATTTCCTAGGCATGGAGAGCAATGACTTTTGATTCCAGAGTCCTTTATTGTATGCCTGCATGGCAGTTTTGTACATATTTTTTATTGGACATGTTTGACATTGTATGCCTAGATGGCATTCTCGTAAGCCTATATGGCTATTTTGTACATATATTTCATACTTATATCGACATATATTTATGTATGCTTACATGGCTATTTGGTTAATACAAATATCTTTTTTCGATGCCTATCCATATTTGCATTCTAAATTGATGGTTCAATAGATATGAGTTACGTATATTCGAGTGTATACTTTACAACTTACGTGTATACTTTGTGACTTACATGCATTCGAGTGTATACTTTGTGGCTTACATGTTTTCATGCATATACCTTGTATTCGTGTATATAATTTGTTCTAATTTGTGTATACTATGTATTCGTGTGTATACTTTTTGAGGCTTACGTGTTTAATGAGTACTTGTAGTTCCCTTATTGACATGTACATGTTTGAATTATTCACGTGTATAATTATTAATTGGTTAGCCATAGCATTGATCTATGTCATCCTCAATGCATGATCCTTGAGATGGAGTAAGTACACCCTCAAGGTCAAAAGGAGTTTCACATGCATTCTTCGTAGGCTCATTTTGGTAGTGAAACCAAAAACCTCTTGCATCATTGAAATGAAAAAAAAATTCCTTTATAGCAGGTCTGAAGCCATTATCATTCTCCATTAGTTCTTCATGTATCCACTCCCCATTAATGGTTGTCTCATGACCTTCATGAAACCAAGCACTTATCTCATTTGTGATAGAAGAAATGTATGAAGATTTATCTTCCTCCTTATGAACCATTCATTATCATGAGAGATGGGTTCTTGTGAATCACTACTGATGAATCATGGGTCAATGAGTTTGACTTGTAAAACTACACGATTGAATCCTGATAGCAATATCACAATATTTATATATCTAAATACTGCCATTAAATCCTGAATACTGCCATCTTACCCACACAAGATTCTGGAAGATGCTTCACACCCTTCTCTTAATGGTTGCTCTCATTGCACCTTCTACCCAGCTTCATCTTGGTGTAGACAATACGAAGACCCCAGCTTGAGATCTTCACACACATAAGAACAACTGCATCCTTCCTGTAGCTTGGATGGATCAACTTGCAACCAAGAATCCTATTGCCTGGTGTAGATTGCCTTCTACACGCTCAAAACCTTATGGCTCTGATACCATTCTGATGCAGAGGAAAGAACGCAAGATAGTGGCTCATCCACCCTTCTCACTCCTTAACCTACTGATCACTACTGATCAAGACATGTTCTTAAGCCTCTAACTCTATCCACCACCTTTCCGTTGTTCAAAGCCCGAGTCACACATTGCTCAAACACAATGGTCGAGCGATGTAATGGTTTCTTTGAAAACCGTTATACATTTAAAACCATACAAGAATTTCACACTCAGTTATATTACATATATTCCCTGTCAACTGAAACCGTTTCTCCCATTCCATTCGGGACTGTCATAAAGAAACCCAAAAACAAGACATCCATGACATTCAAAACAATAGCGAATTCTTCAAAACTAATCTGCATTCACAATTTGCAAAACAATAAACCAGGAAAGATAGAGAGAACGACACGATGGGAAATGGAAAATCCTCTTTAACAAATTCTAGATATTAACACTTCAAAAACATACATGCTTTAAATGGCTCTCTGGCCGATTTCTTCTTCTTGTTGTTTACTCTCTTTTTTGTTTTCCCGTAGTTGCACTCTCTATTTCCTCTATCTCCCCGTATTCGGTTACATGTTGTCTCTTTATAGAGATTCTAGGGTAGTTAGACAAACTGTTCATTGACCGAATATTCCCATTCAGTTACAACTATCATTTAATCCTTTTGATGAATATATCATTGCAATTTTAAACACTTAACCATTTCTTAACATGGTCCCATGAAATTCTAAATGACTAAAACATTACAAAATTATGAAGCTTGTCATAAATTTCAAGAGTCGAGGTGTCCCCGCACCAGTATCCTAGTTGTCCCTTTGTTGATTTATCTCCTCATTGATCCATCTTATTTGATTCTTTCACCTTTTACCCATCGCTTTCTTGAAAAACTCAATTTTAGGCCTTGTAGCCTTCTGCCCCAATTTGGCCTCCTAGAACCCATTTTCTTGACTTTTCTCACAATAAGTCTTAACAACCCCCAAATTTTTTTGTAAATTCTTTCTTTTGACCATCAAGGCTCCAAGATTTACCAGGCCTTAGGTCCTACAAGTTTCCGTACATATGATTGTCCTCAAACCCCCTATTTTCAAGGGTTCCTATGGTTTTTGGCTCTTTTTCCTTCTTTGAGGGCTTCAACGACCTCCTCAGCTCTCCTCCTGGCACACACATGACTGAGATACATGTGCCTACACTCCCATACTCTTTATTGGCACAAACCAATCCATTTAGCAACTCTCCTTGCTGCTGTCCTCTCCAAGCTACTAGCCAGAATGCACTTGCACTCGCCTAGTGCTTGATGATTTCATCACCTTCCCTGCAAAACAAGACCCCAAAACCTATATGTACACTATTTACATAGTCCCCAACTTTATTCCAAGTGGCCATGAGAGGAAAGCCATGGGAAGTCAAGTGGGACTCATTATTCACAAAACTGGCCTGAACCGGCAATGAGACCAAGAACATCAAAAACTTGCAAAAAGATAACCAGCCGGTCTAGATGACTAATCTAATGCTACACAAGGTAAGTAAATGACACAAATGGAAGAATCAAAGCATTAGATAAGTCCTTTCAATCCATTCTTGACTGGATGAAGGCTTAAACACAAAAATTCAATGAAAACTTGCTCTCTTCCAATCACAAAAATGTATTCTCCAAGTCTCAATTCGTGAAAACAATCCTCCAACCCAGGTATTATGGTTTTTCTGACCTTATATACATTTCTCCCACGCTCTAGGACCCTTGGGTAGGGCTTAGAGCATCATTAATGCCATTTTCCAACTTTAAGGACAAATAGCCAAGGCAACATTGCTCAAAATGCTCACAGTGTCCAAGACTTACCCAAACCGCAAGCCCCTAACAAACCTATTTCCAATTCACTCATCAAAAACACTCTTGCAACTTTACATCATAGTCCTTATTCCCTTGGTGGTTGGCTAGAACCACCTACAAGCCAAAACTGCAAAGATCTCTCCAAAAGACCTTAAGGTGCTCCTGCACCATTCTCCCCCCTGCAACAAAGAAGTTAAGGAACTTGTGGTGTCAAGAGCTCCTCACTAATTCCATGCTTCTTAAAGTCACTTTCTGCTATCCAAGTAGCCTCTGACTCTAGTTGATGTCTCCACTTCACTAGGTGCTCCATGTAAGTCTTGTGCCTAGTCTTCTTCTTCACCCTTGAGTCTAGAATCTTGTCCACTTGTGGTATGATCTGATCAGGTACCTTGAGTTCATCCACATCCTCACTCACCTCAACACTATACTATTCCTCATCCATTTCTGGTCTTTTATACTTCACCAAGTTCTTCACATTAAAGATAGGCGAAATGGACATCTCCTTGGGTAACTCCACCTTGTATGCATTGGATCCATACTTAGCCAACACTTTACATGGCCATATCCTTTTCATCTGCAGCTTACTTGGTATGCCTTTCTGTAGTCTTGCCTTGTTCAAGTATACCATCACCAAATCACCTATTTCAAATTGTAGATCTCTCTTCCCTTCATCTCTTTTAGCCTTTAACTTTTGGTTAGCCTCCATTAATGTCTTCTTTACCTGCTCATGAACCTCTCTCATTGACTGAGCAAAACCATCAGCATGTCCACTGATTCCTTCATAACCTTTTAGGTCTCGTAGCTCAAGTACACCCCTTGGATGTAACCCATATACAATTTCAAATGGGCTCTTACCAGTAGACCTGTTTGTGCTATCATTGTAGGCAAATTCTGCCTATGAAATGACTTGTTCCCATCCTTGTCCATACTCCTTAGTTAGACACCTCAAAAAGTTACCAAGTACCCTATTTATCAAGATTTATGGTGAGCTTCTCCTCTTGAAGTTTCTTCAACACAAGTTCTAGGTGCTTCATATGTTCTTCTTTTGTTTTGCTAAAGATGAGGATATCATCTAAGTAGACTACCACAAAGACTCCTATAAAGTCCTTTAAGACCTCATTCATCACCCTCATAAAAGTGCTAGGTGCATTTGTAAGCCCGAATGGCATTACTAACCACTCATATAACCCCTCTATGGTTTTAAAAGTTGACTTCCATTCATCTCCCTCTTTCATCCTAATCTGATAGTAGCCACTTTTCAAATCAATCTTGGAGTAGTACTTAGCACCCCCCTAAACAGTCCATTAAGTCTTCTATCCTAGGAATAGGAAACCTCTATCTAACGGTTATCCTATTTATGGCCCTAGAATCAATACACATTCTCCACTTATCTCCCTTCTTAGGTGTCAACACCACTGGAACAACGCACGGGCTTATGCTTTTCCTGATCAACCCTTGGTCCAAAAGTTCTTGAACTTGCTTTGCTATCTCCTTGTTTTGCTCTAGTGTCATTTTCTATGCAACCTTGTTAGGCAATGTTGCTCCTGGTACAAAGTCAATTTGATGTCTGATTGCCCTCTTAGGTGGTAGTGTAGTTGGTGTGCCTTCACAAATGATATCCTTGAACTGATCCAACAGTTGCTTCACCTCTGCTCTCAAAGGTAGCCAACTAGGTGACTCCTCCTCCTTTGGCTTCAACATGATTGCATAGACAACTCCTTCTTCCTCCTTCATGTCTCTTAGGAATTCCTTTCCACTCATCAAAAGTACACTGGATTTTGCCTTTTCCACTATGCCTTCTTGGGGAAAAAACTTCATGGTTAAGCGCTTGAGCTGGAGTATACTGGAATGGGTGACCTCTCGGGAAGGCCTAGTGCCTCACCTCTATGAGCATCACTTAGATGCAATGAGTGCTAAGTGGGCCATTCAATATCATTTCAAAATTGTTGCTTTAAACAACTTACAAATTTTTAACTTAAGACTCCTCCAACCTAAGGGATCGATCCAGTGGAACATAGCTCGAAGCGATTCCACATGTTTCAGGGCAAAAGAGGACCATGCCTAGCATAAACATACCTATTTGGACATGTTGGAACAGTTCGCTTGGTCACACAAGTTGCAGAATGAAAGTTGCACCACTCTGCAACTTTGCACTGCTTGCATTTGATGCTTTTTCCATCCAGTGAAAATCCGCCACCACTGGAAAACCACTCTGAGATAGCCAAAACCGAGAGAGGTTTTTCTAGACAGGCTCAATGCAATCCTATAGGATTAGACGAGAAGTTTCTAAGTGTCATGGTATCCAAGTAATAGTATGCTGAAGTTTGCATCTATTTTGCACTTTGGACCCTTAAGGGATCGATCCGGTGGAACATAGCTCGGAGCGATTCCACGTGTTTCGGTGTGAAAGAGGACCATGCCTACCGTAAACATACCTATTCAGACGTGTTGGAATAGTCCGCTTGGTCACATGAGTTGCAGAACGAAAGTTGAACCACTCTGCAACTTTGCATAGCTTGAATTTGACACGTTTTCCATCAAGTGAAAATCCGCTGCCACGAGAAAACCACTCCAAGATAGCCAAAATCGAGAGAGGTTTTTCTAGAGGGGTCCAACGCCTTTCTGTAGGATTAGATGAGAAGTTTCTAAGTGTCACGGTATCCAAGTAATAGCATGCTAAATTTTGTAGCTATTTTGCACTTTGGACCCTTAAGGGATCGATCTGGTGGAACATAGCTCAGAGCGATTCCACGTGTTTTAGTGTGAAAGAGGACAATGCCTACCATAAACATACCTATTTGAATGTGTTGGAACAATCTGCTTGGTCACACGAGTTGCAGAGCAAAAGTTGCACCACTTTGCAATTTTGCACAACTTGAATTTGACACGTTTTCCATCAAGTGAAAATCCGCCGCCATGAGAAAACCACTCCAAGATAGCCAAAATCGAGAGAGTTTTTTCTAGAGGGGTCTAACGCCTTTCTGTAGGATCAGACAAGAAGTTTCTAAGTGTCATGGTATCCAAGTAATAGCATGCTGAAGTTTGCAGCTATTTTGCACTTTGGACCCTTAAGGGATCGATCCGGTGGAACATAGCTCAGAGCGATTCCACATGTTTCAGTGCGAAAGAGGACCATGCCTACCATAAAAATACCTATTCGGATGTGTTGGAACAGTCTGCTTGGTCACACGAGTTGCAGAGCGAAAGTTGCACCACTTTGCAACTTTGCACAGCTTGAATTTGACACGTTTTCCATCAAGTGAAAATCCGCCTCCACGAGAAAACCACTCCAAGATAGCCTAAATTGAGAGACATTTTTCTAGAGGGGTCCGATTCCTTTCTGTAGGATCAGACGATAAGTTTTTAAGTGTCACGGTATCCAAGTAATAACATGCTGAAGTTTGTAGCTATTTTGCACTTTGGACCCTTAAGGGATCGATCCGGTGGAACATAGCTCAAAGCGATTCCACATGTTTTAGTGCGAAAGAGGACCATGCCTACCATAAAAATACCTATTCGGATGTGTTGGAACAGTTCGCTTGGTCACATGAGTTGTAGAGCGAAAGTTGCACCACTTTGCAACTTTGCACAACTTGAATTTGACACGTTTTCCATCAAGTGAAAATCCGCTGCCACGAGAAAACCACTCCAAGATAGCCAAAATCGAGAGAGATTTTTCTAGAGGGGTCCAACGCCTTTTTGTAGGATCAAATGAGAAGTTTCTAAGTGTCACGGTATCCAAGTAATAGCATGCTGAAGTTTGCAGCTATTTTGCACTTTGGACCCTTAAGGGATCGATTCGGTGGAACATAGCTCAAAGCGATTCCACATGTTTTAGTGCGAAAGAGGACCATGCCTACCATAAACATACCTATTCAGATGTGTTGGAATAGTCCGCTTGGTCACACGAGTTGTAGAGCGAAAGTTGCACCACTTTACAACTTTGCACAGCTTGAATTTGACACGTTTTCCATCAAGTGAAAATCCGCCGCCACGAGAAAACCACTCCAAGATAGCCAAAATCGAGAGAGATTTTTCTAGAGGGGTCCAACGCCTTTCGGTAGGATCAAATGAGAAGTTTCTAAGTGTCACGGTATCCAAGTAATAGCATACTGAAGTTTGCAGTTATTTTGCACTTTGGACTCTTAAGGGATCGATCCGGTGGAACATAGCTCAGAGCGATTCCACGTGTTTCAGTGCAAAAGAGGACCATACCTACCATAAACATACCTATTCAGACATGTTGGAACAGTCCGCTTGGTCACACGAGTTGCAAAAAAATGTGTACAAATTGTTTACATGACCTTTATATGACCTTTTTCACATTGTTTACATTTCAAAATTCAAAGTTTGCAAATTTTGCTACTCAAGGCATTTACAGAACAAGGTGCTACTACACCAAACATGAAATTCAACCTTACAATATTTGAGTATATCTCATTATCTAATTAAATCTTATTACAATGCCTCTGGCACTTCGTTCTCTCAGATCTTTTACAATGTCACTCATACATTCAAGATTCTCTTTAAATGTCTACATCATAGGTGCTCATCATGAGGTTAACTTCAAATGAGTAACTTGAGATTCCCTCGCTAAGCTTCACATGCTCTCTTATAATGGCTTGAAATCAAAATTGAGATTTGTCAAAATCATCAAAATAAGTATGTTGCATTACTTTTTTGGCTGAGATTTTTGACAATGGCTCTTAAATCAACATTTTCTGCAACGAAATATCAATCAACCCTTAGTAGTTTACTTACAAATACGCAAAGCAAAAGAGAAAAAGAAAGAGCATCTAAATTGGAAATGAAATAAAAATAGATGGAAGGCACTTACAGATGTTGCATGCAGGCATCAAAATAAGGATGTTGCATTGCTTTTCTGGTTGACATTCTCTTCGATGGCTCATACATCTGCATTTTTTGCAAGGGGACACCAATCACTGTAAGTGAAGATGATAGCATTGGCGTCAAACAAATTAATGTGCATACAAGTATAAATTAATAAGAACCAATGTGCATATACTTACAAATGAATCCAACGAACCATCCGGGTTTGCTCTACTCTTTATTGTGTCAAGTATTGCCTCATGGTTAGACTCACGGAACTTCCATAATGTCTTGTTCAAAGGTCTACCCCCATATTTGGTCAAATGAACATTGGATGCCATGACAAGGTTCGAGTAATGAAGAATCTTACGATGCATGTCAAAGTCTTGAAATAGCCAATGTTTAACACTTGAATGTGGGTACCTTCTAAGCCATGTTCCAGTAACCACAACTGAGCCTGTAGGGTATTCAATGTTTTCTCCATCTATAACTGGGGCCTCCAATTTCTTTTTGGTCTCAACACATCGATGCAAGTAATAGTCTATTCCCTCTTCATTGTCTTCATCTGCAATAACTGCATAAACATGCCCTGCATTGATATGTGCAAAAAATCTCTTGAAATTTGTTAACATTACGAATACAGTACAAAGTAAGATCTAACGATATGGAATTTCAACAACTAAGGAAGTAGATATATCACCTCATTGAACTAGATCTGATATGTGGTCAAAGTCAACTGATGATTCTATCTGTGTCAGTTCCAATGCCGTCGAAGGGCGATACGTGTGAAGTGGGCTAAGATAACTTGTGAACCATTTGTCAACCCACTCCCCTGACTCACAATCATTCCAGTCTTGCATTGTACATGAAGAACAAAAGCATGCCATCTTTCGTGTATCGATACTCCATGAACCTGTATTTGAGCTAAGGAAAGAGTGTACCTCACTCGGTCCTATTAGTGTACAATAGTCTTCATATGGTGCAATGCTAGTATCATCCATCAACCAAAAAAATCTACGAACTGAAGATGTACCTTCATTACCTGGACCCATCAAAGTATTACACCACTCGACGATTGATTTTGCATCTGTCAACTTTGCACTATCTTTATACTTTAACTCTTCTCATGCTAATGCTCTTTTGATGCATGCTCCTGCACCATCATGCTCCCCCTTTCCATGTCCAGCCTCACAAAAGTTCCACATATGTTGAACACCTGTAATGACATGCATCCTGCACAACCAGTAGAACATGCACGAGTTCTTGAACTGTGCTACACAATTATCAGACCATATTATATGTTGATCGTATTCTATGCCCCTCTGAGCCAAACCACTGTAGAACATCTGGAAGCAACCTTGCACGAACTCTGGAGAATGTGTGCGATCATCACTAATGTAAAAGTGGTACTCCCTCAATACCTTCCTTTGCTCATCTGTACTATCAGATGCATGAATGAATGCTATGTGCACAAATATCGAAACTTGTGTAGAGTTGTAATATTGTGACTACACCTCATGTTGTGGTTGTAGAGTGTAGTTCTCTGCAAAGTCAACCACTGATACTATGCTTCTAACTGGAAAGGTGTCCTTGCATAGCTTGAACTGTGTGTCCAACCATCGAGCTCTATGGGTATGCATTGCATACTCAGAATATACTGTCACGAAATGTGGTCATAAATTTGTACATTGGAATCTTCTTAATAACCAAATCACACCTTTTTGCTTGAGACCCATCTTTTGTAGCATATGCCACTTTTTTATACTTCCCGAACTCTACTAGTTTTTGTCCCACCTCATCTGTGCTTTCCATATGTTGACATACTGGCATACACTGGAAGCCACCGCAACGCTTGCATGAACCATCCAAGCATGTTGTCCTATAGAATATCTGGCCATCCTCTATATGAGATAAATTTTTTGATAAGAACTCTCTTGAAGATTTTGGTGGGGCTTCTATGCCACAATCCTGCAAAACATCGTTAGTATGCAAATCTAAACATATAGAACAATAAACATCATAATGGTTAGAAAATTCAATATGTAGTCTACAACAACAAGTAGTGCATGTGTGATTTATCTTGACATAAAAAGGTTTAAGCAGTTCAAAAAATCTTTGAGAAATACTAACTTGAGGATAATCATTTTCAAATTTTCAAAAAAATTGGGTTTGAGTCATATCAAAAAAATGCTTTGGATGTGGCTCACGATTCCGACTACCGATTCTCTTTCTTACCATCCCTTTGATTTGGAGATGGCCTTGTGTTATTCTTCCAATACTCTTCAATTAGTGTTCTCAAGGCTTCGACAAATTCTTTATCTTTTCGTGACACTCTCCCCGAGAATGCCCATTATTCATTTGTATCATTGCCCTCAATTCTTTTCCGCCTTTGAATGGGTCTTGATAAATTTTTTCTACTAATTCCTATTTTTTCACAAGTCTTTCTAATTAGGCGAGCTCTCTTTGTTTGACAACTTACCAAAGTCAATGTAATGACACGTCGGGTGGCATTACTATCCTTTGAGCATGAGGTCTTACCCACACTCTCATAAGCATCCATTAGATTCTTCACAATAGTATCTTCACTCGATGCATTCGATGTTCTCAACCCAAGAGTCTTCATGATGTTCCTATACTTTACACCCCGCATCATTTCAACAAATAGTTGACATCTTGTAGTCTCATTTATCCTTTCAAAGAATCATTCCCAAATCTTATCAGCATATCTTCTACAAGTGTGTGTTGAAATCTTACCTTCCATGTGCTGCAAAATCTCATCATCAATATTAATCAAATACTTTGGTTTTCTACGCAAAATTCTTGGTGGTGTTCTCCTAGGTACATACATCTCAACATTAGGAATTTCATCAATATTTAATTGAGGTGGGCTAGATTGCATACCTTCGATCGAGGGTGGAGAAGAAGACATACCTTGAGGTTCACATGGGAACGATGGCATACCTTCTTCGTCAATTTCGAGTGATGATGTACTCTCAACTTGAGATGTGTTGGATGGTGTCCAACAATATTCAATTGCGGTAAATGGTGTCCCTCCATATTCACTTGCAGTAGATGGTGTTCGTCCATATTCACTTGTGCTAGATGGTGTCCCTCCATATTCGCTTGTGCTTAATGGTGTCCCTTCATAATCACTTGTCGTAGAGGGTGTGTCTCCAACTACGGTATCTGAATTTGTCTTACAACAATGCTTTTGCATTCGTGCCTTTTGTGCTGCCAATTCCCGTTCTCTTTTTGATGGTTGAGGTTCCTCTACAATCGGTTTGTTTTCATAAATCGTTTCCAATTTCTTCTTTTCATGATATGCCGCCACCTGAACTCTCTCCTTTTCTTTCAAGGTTTCGTTCTCTTCGTCTGTTAGTTTCCTCTTTGTCTTTTTCCTTGGCATGGCAGATAATTTTATCTATACCATGGTAATGAGATGAATATTAGTTCCTAAAAAATGTATCCATTCAAGATAATTGAAAAGTATATGTCATTGAAGGCTTCATTTAAATAATACTTACAATCATCTTGTACAAAAGTAGTCTTTTATTGTTGATGGTTCTAGCCAACCACCAAGGGAATAATGAATATGATGTAAAGTCCCAATAGTGTTTTTGATGTGTGAGTTAAGGCAAACTTAGGGTAGTCTAGAGCCTTGAAGTTTGGAGAAGCCTGAATGATGAAATTAGGCAAATTAATCCATGTAGACTTGGCAATTTGTCCTAAAAGTGGGAAAAGGGAATTAATGATGCTCTAAGCCCTACCCAAGGGTCCTAGCATGTGGGAGAAAGGTATATAAGATCATAAAAACCCTAATTGAGCATGTGGGAAAGCTATTGTACGATTTGGAGTTTTGGAAGGGGAATTTGTGAGTTGGAAGAGTGCAAATTTCATTGAATTTCTATTTTTGTGCCTTCATCCAGTCAAGAATGGATTGAAAGGACCTGTATAATGCTTTGAGTCTTTCAATTGTGTCACTTAATTACTGTGTGAAGCATTATATTAGCCATTTAGTTCAATTGCTTTCTATTTTGCAAGTTTTTAGAGTTTTTGGTCTCATAGCCGGTTCAGGCCAGTTTTTGGAAATAATGATCCCCACTTGAATTCCCATGGCAAGGATACCATGGCCACTTGGAATAAAGTAGGGGAATATTTTTAAAATGTACATATGGTGTGTGGTGTCTTGGTTTGCAGGGGAGATGGTGAATTCATCAAGAACTAGGCGAGTGCAAGTCTAGTTTGGCTAGTGGCTTGGAGAGGACAGTAGTAAAGAAAGTTTCTAAATGGACTAGTTTGTGCCAATAAAGAGCAAGAGAGTGTGGGAACATGTATTCTAGACATGTGTGTGCAAGGCGGAGAGTTGAGGAGGTCATTGAAGCCCTCAAAGTTGGAAAAAGGAGCCAGAACCCTATAAACCCTTGAAAATAGTGGGTATGAGGAGAGTCCTATGTACGGATGCCAAAGGGACTAAAAACCTGGTAAATATTGAATCCTAGGGTACCACTATAAAGAATCTATAAAAATATTTGGGGGTTGTTAAGACCGTTTTTGAGAAAAGCCAAGATCACGGGTTCTAGGAGGCTTAATTGGGCAAAAGGCTACAAGGCCTAAAATTGGGTTTTTCAAGAAAGCGATGGGTACAAGGTGAAAGAATCATATGAGATGGATCAGTGAGGAGTTAAATCAACAAGGGGATAGTGATAATACCCTTTCTTATCCCCTCAAGTGGTTAGGACACTTTAGGTCAGTGTGGAGCCCAGGGAAGCTTAGTGGTGAATTGAGAGCAATGGTGAAGAATTTGAAATTGGTGGAGAGTCTTATGAGGTGAGAGGGGTTTAGGAGGGATCCCTGAGTAGGGTAGAGAGGAATACCCTAGGAAGACCAGAGAATAGGTCTTGGGAAGAGCAAGATTGCTCTTGAAAGATAAGACTCCCCATCAATTGTTGAAGGACTGGTCTATGTAATGAACTTTTGACCTTGTGCAGGGTATTTTGAAGATGTTTGATGCTTTGGAATAGTCTGGGAAGGCCCGGGTATATGAGTTTCTATAAACCCTCCCTCTTTGCATTGAAAAATGGGGGTTTTTGTATTGGAAGCCTAGTTGAGCGGGTAAGGTCCTAAGACCTAGAAATTATCTTGTTTTGAGACCTAATTGTCTTTTCATGAATCAAATGTTTTGTGAAGGGAAATATAGTTGAATAAGTGGTTCAAGAAAGGTGTTGATTTTTTCATTTGTACTGCATCAGTTTGTGCAGAGGTATTGGAAGGTGTTTGGACCCTTCAGAGGAATGGGAGAAGCTTGGAGTTGTCTTAAAGGATGAATTTTGGTGAATGGTTCTGAATTTCTATAATTGGCAAGTGTAAAATGGTAATTGGCAAGTGTAAATAATTGTGTATATAATTTGGTAATTTAAAATGTGCATTGACAACCTAAGGTTATAATGTCAAACAAAAATGAAAGCAAGCCATAATAGAATGAAAGAAAATTTGTAAAGACTTCACATACCTTAAAAACTAGACTTTCAAATCGAGGAGTTCAACCCAATTATGTAGCCTTAGATTCTTCTTTCTTCAAACTCCACAACAATTTGACTTGTTCAAAAGCTTGTTCCCTTCCACACTTCAATTGTATATCAGTTTTCAATGGAATTCAAACTTCAATTGATATTATATGTCTTTCAATGTCGAAACTCTGCTATTTCATGCAAAGGTGGTAAAAAGATCATGGAAAAGGTGATGGAAAGTGAAAAAGATGCTTGCACACTTCACAACATCATCAAAAATATATTTTTTGTCAGAGCACGCACAGAACCAGGGGAATATGCAGACTGTGGGCCTTCAAATAACGGGTATATTGATTTTTTTACCTTTTTAGTGGACTACAAACTGTGCACGCGTTATGTGAAATTAGGTTTTCTTAGTGTATTTTTGATAGTATAGGAGTTTCTGAGAGAGTGGGAGGGAGAGAGGGGGAGAGTGGAAGATAGAGACAGAGGGAGAAGGGGAGAGTGGGAGAAAGAGAGGGAGAGAGTGGGAGATAGAGTGGGAGGGAGAGAGAGAGGGAGAGGAGGGGAGTGGGAGAGTGGAGAGAGTGGGAGAAGGGAGAGGGAGAGTGGAGATAGAGAGAGAGAGGGAGAGGGGGGAGAGGAGAGAGGAGAGAGAGGAGAGAGGGGAGAGGGAGAGGAGAAGGGGAGTGGAAGATAGAGAGGAGGAGAAGGAGAGGGAGAAAGAGAGAGGGAGAGAGGAGATAGAGGAGGAGAGAGGGAGAGGAGGAGAGAGAGAGGGAGAGAGGGGAGGGGAGAGGAGAAGGAGAAGTGGAGGAGGAGGAGAGAGGAGAGAGGGGAGAGAGAGGGGAGAGGAGAGTGGAGAGAGGAGAAGGGGAGAAGTGGAGAGTTAGAGATAGAGAGAGAGGGAGAGAGGGAGAGAGGGGGAGAGTGGGAGAGAGTGGGAGAGTGGGAGAGTGGGAGAGTGGGAGAGTGGGAGAGTGGGAGAGAGTGGGAGAAGGGGAGACCCTAAACCCTAAACCCTAAACCCTAAACACTAAACCCTAAACCCTAAACCCTTAAACCCTAATCCCTCAACCCCTATACCCTCTATATCCCCCAACCCTCAATTCTCAACCCTTAAACCCTAATCCCTCAACCCTCAACCCTTAAACCATAATCCCTCAACCCCTACACCTGCATAATCCGTCAACCCTCAACCCTCAATCGTCAATGCTTAAACCCTAATCCATCAACCCCTATACCCTCTTAATCCCTCAACCCTCAAACCCTAATCCCTCAATCCCTATACCCTCTTAATCCTTGAACCCTCAACTATCAACCCTTAAACCCTAATCCCTCAACCACTATACCCTCTTAATCCCTCAACCCTCAACCCCTAAACCCTAATCCCTCAACCCCTATACCTTCTTAATCCCTCAACCCTTAACCCTCAACCCTTAAACCCTAATCCCTCAACCCCTATACCCTCTTAATACTTGAATCCTGTTAGAACTATAAAATTTTGAATTTTTACAGTCTATTGCATTCATGAGTTTCCAACATTAAGTCCTTACCATAAGCATAAAATCCCCTCTTTGCATTGTCTTGCGTATTCTTTGTCATATGACCCATTTTGAATCCATTCACCTCTTCTTATTCCACTGAAAAACCATATCGGCAAGACATAGTAAAAGTCTCCCCGAGAAATATTTTTTTACTAACATGTATTGGTTGCAGACAATCGGCAAGACTTTTCTTTTGTTTTGGCGACTAAGAAGATTCATATCGGCATATGCTGGGGTGTCATCATAATGTCATAGCGAATTCAGTTGGTCTTGCCGACTAGTAATATGGAAGGGTCATTTCGGCCAAACTAGTGGGTATCGACGTGAAGTCATAGCGACATCATTGTGTTTGGCCGATTGGCTTGTAAGCAAAATGTCTCGGTAAGACTTATGTCATCGGGGAAGTTCTTGGTGAAATCACTCCTTTCTTGCTGAACTTAATATAAGGGGATTCAAAAGACTATTGGAGAAAGTGTTGGGGTCTTGCCGATTCAAAAGATATGCCGACAAAGATATGTATCGCCAAGAGAAGAATCTTTCGGCATAAGCTTTGCCGAAGTTTGAGTGTTATACCGACAAGTAGTTCGGGGTGAGTCTCACCGAATAGGAGTAATCTGTAGAGATGATTTTAGTAAGACATTTGGTATCGGTATGAGTCTTCCCGAAGATATTCTGTCTTGCCAAAAATGATTTCATTGGTGGGTTTTTTCGGTGAGAAAACTTGATGGATATGCCGAAATGATAGTTCATCGGTGAAAGGGTAATTTTGTCTCAGCGACTATAGCTTGAAAGAAATGCATATTGATGTGACACAATGAAGTCTATGTGACGTCTCCCCGACTCAAAATTGTTATAGCGACATAGAAAATAGGAGCAACAGTCATCATATTTTTTGGATCCCAGGTGTCGATAAGACTACATTCTGTCCTGGCGAAAGATGTAATAGACGTTGAAAAGGGATTTCACCCTAGATTTGAAAATCTCTCATCGAAAGGACACTTGATGCGACAATTCTAGTTTCAAATGGGTGTTCATTCGTGCTTCATTAATGGCGCGACAGGATATCATAGTAAAGATTGAATAAATTCTTCAGTTCCGAAATTGATTGCAGGTGAATTGGCGTGCTGAACAGAGAACCAGGATGATTTTTAGTCTGAAGAGCTCGAGCAAAATATTGTAAGTGACTATTCCTTGGCTTTTACATTTTGATTCTATAAGCTTGAGAATGGAGTCCTTTGGTTCTGGAAAGGGTAAGGGTAGAAAGCTTGCTATGAGTAATTTGTCAAAGGGAAAGAAACAAAAGGTTGATACAGAGCAAGAGGGCACTGAAAGGAGGTTAAATCAGGACCTTATTGATTAGTTACCTGGCTTGGGCCCTAAAGCAAGCAGATCTGCACAACTTAGGGTAGAGGTTGATAAATTAGATGACAAATGTAAGTTCATAGGTGATGTCTAGACTGCCATAAGAGGTTATGAGCTTTTTCATTTCCATTACCATAGAAGAAACCGTTTTGAACTATTCTGTAATCCATGGAAGTTGAATGTGGGGAAACTGGTGTGCCCTAATATCTTTGTAAATGTAGAATTAATAAAACTGCTTGCTGATAATTATGATCCAAAGCATAAGGATATATGTGACCTATCTGGAAAACCACAAACATATGTGTCCAAAGAAGCAATAGGCGAGGTCTTCAAATTGGAAGGGTTTTGCAATGAGGAGGTCAGTTGTGAGGAGTTAGAGAAAGAATTTTCAAGAATGGACACAATCTATAAGGGTTGGAGGTTGCCTATCCATAGAATTAAGCAGGGTAACAAGTCAAAACCTTTGCAAGATGGTGAAGGGCCTCCTTATCATGTAGATTTGTTTGAGCCTTACATGAAGTACACATACTTCTCAGTATGTCAAGTGTTGGGGATGGATTCCCCGGAACTCATGTCAATTGTGCCAATGATTATCACAGTGGATATTCAATATCATAACTCTAGGCCATTTGATTATGCTTCATATATTGCTAGGGAGCTTGATTCAGGATTGGTGGCCATAAAGGGTGGAGCTTCTATTGTTCATCTTAGGCATTATTCATTGTTGATGCACTTGGTACTGTATTTTGGACAAGAGTTGGGAGTGTGGCCTCCAGAGGTGAGAATTTATCAAGTTGGTAAAGAGGGTGAAGCATTGCCTGTTCAGTTGTGGACTGCTATTTGGGATAGCAGGTTTGCTAATTCTAGTTTCATACATTTTGAAGAGTATTTTGTGAAAACTTTGTATAAACTGTATAAGTATCCTTGTAATTATTCATTAACTGATGAGATCAAGAGGTTTCTTCGGCCAAAAGATTTCAATGGGCCAATTGATCATAACTGGGGTGACCGGTATTGTTTGGAAGAAGCTACAATGATCAGAGTATATGGATTTGAAGGTACCCCTTTTATTCTACCAAGGACAGTTCCAAACAAAATTGCATATTTGGAAATTGTTAGACAAATGGATTACAACAGTGTCATGATTTTCAGTTCTTATGGGAAGCATGATTTTATGCCTAGTACATTATGCTTTGGTGATTTCACTATGTTGGCTAAGGAGGGATATAATTCACTCCATGATAGGTTATTGCATTATAATATGAAAAGTGGACCACCTAGGAAAAACTTTGACCCTGAAGGATACATCAATTTAGCCAAAGAAAGGATTAACTTTGGAAGGTATCAACATGTACCTTATCCTTTTGATGATATGATTAGAAATTTGGATGAAGAGGAAGCAGAGACGGTGGTTGAAAACTATAACCAGGGATTGCAAGATACAGGAAATTTGTCTTCTGGGAGTGAGGAAACTCTGATGAATAAAGTGCCATAGAGCGGAACAGAGAAAGTATCTAGGTTGAGGACTCAGAGGTATGTTTGCCCAATTAGAGAACAGAGTCTTGAAAGTGGTGATGTTGATGCAAGGCATATGGAATACAGATCATTTGTCTCAGATGATGAATTTATAAACTCTCCAGAGTTCAAAGCATTCTTGTACAAACAGAAGGGGAAAGAAATAAGAGAAGGTGTTGGTGCCATCACTTCTGGGAATGAAGAGCAACTATTGGATCAATTAAGAAGATATGTGGATGATCAAATGAAAAATATGACTCCTGAAAAGGGGAGAAAAATGTTGGAGAATGCTGGTGTAATGATCTTTCCTGGACTTGATTTGAATTCTGCATTGGTGTTTGATAGCTTCTTAAAAGATAGTAATACTACACACAAATTGGATAAGGATAAGGTGACAGAGGTGTATGCAGGCTCTAAGTTTAACACTGATGAGGGATCATTGATGATATGGGATTTGTACCCACCCCATAGGAAGTCAGTAGTAATTGATACAGAAAAGGCATTTGGTCATGTTATGACCTTAAAGGTTGGAGAGGCTGATCCTGTGGTTACTGCAGAGATTGGGATAGATATTGCAAAACTAAATAAAGCACAGATTCAAGCGTTGATAAGAGAAAGAGAAATGTATAAGGCGAATAACGAGAGAATGTTAAGAGAAAATGATAGATTGAAAGACTTGGTTGGTGTTCCAATAGTTCCAGCCAAAATGATCACTCAAGGAGAAAGCTCTCAGACAAAAGATCATTGGATCGGGTCAAGTGCCTATAATCAAGGAAAGTATGATGCAATTGTAGCCATTGTTAAGAAAAGACAGGTAAATTTGACATCTTGGTTAAATCAATTATGGGGGAAGTATTCTTCTACTCTAGATGCGGTGAAGGAGCATGAGAGGATGAATGAGTGGGTTATGGATAAATTTTATGAATTGGCCACACGTGATGAGGCTGGCAGTATTGCACTTGAAGCTGCAAATCATATTGTCAGTCGCTATCAAAAATTCTATGAAGAATTACTGGGGGATAAAAAGGGATTAGTTGAAGCTGCCACGAAGACTGTGATTGCATTTTCTGATAGTAAAGGGGAGTTGAAAGATGCCAATAGATGGAGGAATGAATGCGATGTAGTGCTGAAGGAAATCATGAAGACATCTTCTGTAGAGGGTACAACATTAGAAGAAGTGAGGGAGCAGATTGAGGAAATGATCAGGATGGAAATCATGATCCGGAATGCTGTTGAAGATGCAGATACTTTTAACTGCCAAGATTATTTGGATTACCTTGCTATGACTCACTTATGGTTAACTAGAGCTTAATTATTCTCTATCTTTGTTGTATATTTTTGTTTTCTCCTATTTTCGAAGGAACGCGTCCTTTCGTGTTCTCAATGTATAAATGTCCATTTTGAAAGCAATGTAGAGAGAAAAGTAGAATTAGATAGAGAATAGAGAAGACACAACAGAATACAATTTTTGAAAGAAGATGAGATTGATTGCATATGTAAAACATGGAGATATCAAATGAAAATTTAATATGATGGTGCACTATTTTCTGGTATCAGTTGTTTAAGATATTTGTTTAAGGGTATTATTGAAGTTGTCTCCGTAATGGTGTTTCCTGGTTATTTGAATTAGTGTAAACAAGTTTTTACATAGTTCATCGATGCACATTTGTTGTACTTGTATGATCAATTAATTGTCTCTTTTCGGTAAAGATTAAATTCTCTTAATTGATCATAGTAATTAGGGAATATCAATTGGATTATTAAGAAGAACTCAGTAATCACAATATTGCATGTTTATACAAGTTATAAACCAGATAAAATGCTAAACAACTTGAATGTCTGCCAGAACAAATAGACTTGTTTTAGATTTTCTTGACTCCGTAAACCCTATAAGGCATTGGTCTTTCGTTTTCATTTTTAGTTTCATTCACATTTCTACACCTGTTAGGTTTTAGTTTCTTGGATATTGATATACAATTTATACCAAATCTGTTTTATTTTTTCCATTTCAAATTTGCCATTGTGGAAAAATTAGGTCATTAGGAGAAGATTAAAAGTCAAGTCTGCCCGATTCAATTAGGTACACCCACCTAGGTCTAGCAGCACCTAAAGAGTAGAAGGTTGAGTTTCCTTAACCTTGTCTGTTACCCTAAAGCATATCAAGAGATTGGCATCCTCTTGAGGAATCTTGCCTGCATTTTTGAGAGCTAACAAACCCTCAACCCTCAGCCATTAAAGCCTAATCCCTCAACCCCTATACCCTATTAATCCCTCAACCCTCAACCCTCAACCCTTAAAATTTAATCCCTCAACCCCTATAACCTCTGAATCCCTCAACCCTCAACTCTCAACCCTCAACCCTTAAACCCTAATCCCTCAACCCCTATACCCTCTTAATCCATTAACCCCTCAATCCCTATACCCTTTTAATCCCTCATCCCTCAACCCTCAACCCTTAAACCTTAATCCCTCTACCCCTATACCTTCTTAATCCCTCAACCCTCAACCCTCAACCCTTAAACCCTAATCCCTCAACCCTTAAACCCTAAGCCCTCAACCCCTATACCCTCATAATCCCTCAACCCTCAATCCTCAACCCTTAAACCCTAATCCCTCAATCCCTATACCCTCTTAATCCATCAAACCTCAACCCTCAACCCTCAACCCTTATACCCTAATCCCTCTACCCCTATACCTTCTTAATCCCTCAACCCTCAACCCTCAACCCTCAACCCTTAAACCCTAATCCCTCAATCCATATACCCTCTTAATCCCCCAACCCTCAATCCTGAACCCTTAAACCCTAATCCCTCGATCCTTAAACCCTAATCCCTCAACTCGTATACACTCTTAATCCCTCAACCCTTAAACCCTAATCCCTCAACCCTTAAACCTTAATCTGTCAACCCCTATACCCTCTTAATATGTCAACCCTCAATCCTCAACCCTTAAACCCTAATCCCTCAATCCCTATACCCTCTTAATCCCTCATCCCTCAACCCTCAACCCTTAAACCCTAATGCCTCAACCCCTATACCCTCTTTATCCGTCAACTCTCAACTCTCAACCCTCAACCCTTAAACCCTAATCCCTCAACCCCTATACCCTCTTAATTCGTCAACCCTCAACCTTCAACCCTTAAACCCTAATCTCTCAACCCTCAACACTTAAACCCTAATCCCTCAACCCCTATACCCTCTTAATCCCCCAACCCTCAATTCTCAATCCTTAAACCCTAATCCCTCAATCCCTATACCATCTTAATCCCTCAACCCTCTTAATCCCTCAAACCTCAACCCTTAAACCCTAATCCCTCAACCCCTATACCCTCTTAATCCCTCAACCCCAAACCCCATAATCCCCAACCCCAAAACCCCAACTCCAATCCCTATACTCCTTAATCCTAAACTCCTTAACCCCAACCCTAAAACCCCACACCCCAACCCCCATACCTCTTAATCCCTCAACCCTCAACCCTTAAACCCTCAACTCTCAACCCCTATACCCTCTTAATCCCTCAACCCTCAACCCTTAAACCCTAATCCCTCAACCCTCAACCCCTAATCCTGAACCTCAACCCCAGCTTCACAGCCTAATCCCTCAACCCTCTATACCCCACATCCCTCAACCCTAAACTCTCAACCCTAAACTTAATCCCCAACCCTCTATACCCCTCCTCAATCCCTCAACCTCAAACCTCAACCCTCAACACTTCAAAACCCCAATCCCCTCAACCCTCTATAAATTCTTAATCCATCAACTCTCAACTTCTATACCTTTAATCCTCATCCTCATCATCTATTAACTCCTCAACCTCTTAAACCTCCTAATCCCTTACCTATACCTTTTAATCCTCAACCTCAACCTCAACCTCAACAACCTCAACCTCCTAAACTCCAATCCTCTACTGGTACTCCTCTTAATCCCTCAACCCCTCAATTCTCAACCTTAAACCCTAATCCCTCAACTCCTATACACTCTTAATCCCTCAACTCTTAAACCCTAATCCCTCAACCCTTAAACCTTAATCCGTGAACCCCTATACCCTCTTAATCTATCAACCCTCAATCGTCAACCCTTAAACCCTAATACCTCAATCCCTATACCCTCTTAATCTCTCAACCCTCAACCTTCAACTCTCAACCCTCAACCCTTAAACCCTAATCCCTCTACCCCTATACCTTCTTAATCCCTCAACCCTCAACCCTTAAACCCTAATCCCTAAATCCCTATACCCTCTTAATCCCTCAACCCTCAATCCTGAACCCTTAAACCCTAATCCCTCGATCCTTAAACCCTAATCCCTCAACTCCTATACACTCTTAATCCCTCAACTCTTAAACCCTAATCCCTCAACCCTTAAACCTTAATCCGTGAACCCCTATACCCTCTTAATCTATCAACCCTCAATCGTCAACCCTTAAACCCTAATACCTCAATCCCTATACCCTCTTAATCTCTCAACCCTCAACCTTCAACTCTCAACCCTCAACCCTTAAACCCTAATCCCTCTACCCCATAACCTCTTAACTTCAACCTCAACCCTAAAACCCTCTCCCAATCCCCAAACTCTATACCCTCCTTAATCCCCTCAACCCCTCAATTCCTAACCCTTAAAACCCCAATCCCCCTGACCTCCCAAACCCCAATCCCTCAACTCTATACACCTCCCTCAACTCTCAACTCTTAAACCCCAATCCCTCAACCCAAAACCTTAATCCCACAACCCCATACCCCCTCTTAATCCCGCCAACCCCAATCATCAACCCCTTAAACCCTAATCCCTCAATCCCTATACCCTCTTAATCCCTCAACC